>JAEMON010000006.1:23939182-23951334 GCA_030264115.1 Lygus lineolaris
CTGTTTGTTCGCGCAAACTGGTTTTGGCACCTGATGACAGATTGATGTTCATTTGATAATCAGGAGTTGAGTTGCAGTTTTGCTGTTGTGCCTTGTGCTGGACCTTTTTTCGGGGACCTCTTTCGGGCTAGTGGGGTTTAAAATTACGTATATTTGGAATAACTTGTTCGTTATGTGAAAGAGGAATTACCATTAATAATTAATTAATTATTAAAGAGGAAGTAATTGATAATATAGGTAGAATAATTTTCCTAAAAATGTGAGTTTTGGGTAATACCGTCATAGATGCGTGAAGTTAAACCGCCATGGCGGTATAACCCCTTTCTCCTCATTTTTGACATTCTACACATTCTGAATGTTCACAACTGATTTTATACTTCGCATAATAATTAATGTGCTGAGAGAATTATATAGGAAGGTGAACCGTTTGCTTGTAACTTTTGCCACAACCTCCAGAAAAACTTGAAAATCACTTTATTAGTGTTGTTCCTTCTTCATAATTAGGGAGTTCCTAGTTCCTATTTCTTTGATATTTTAAGATTTTTAATAAAAGTATTTATCACGAAGAGAAATATTTAATATTTCGTATGTACCTTACCAGTTACCTAGGGTTTTAAGGGACAATAGACTAGCGGTTATTACGCCAAAGTGGTGGCGATATTAACCCAGCTAGCTGAGGTAATACCGCCACGTTTAGGGGTTCAGGTTTTCTGGATTTCCTAAACATGGTACTGTTAAAAAGAACATTTAAAGGCTATAATTCAATAGCTTAGGTATTTCTCCGTCAAATCAACGAGAAAAGCCAGCAGTACACGATAATACAAAGATGTTAGAGGGAATTTTCCTTAGGGTGGCGGTATTCCCCCATTCTCCTCTAAACAAGTAGGTACAAGTGCTCGTACACATACTTGGCGTGGACTGCAACAGTTCCCAAATTAGGCACCAGAACATGTCTCATGTATCAAGCTTTCTCTGTATCCTATGTCAAGAAAGATTATGGGACTCACTTGTAGTACATGTGATAACTGAGATGTTGGTGGCAGTCGCCGAAAACCTGAGGCAACTTGAGCAGTCGGCACAGCCGTTCTTTCTGCCCTCGCTTCGGCATGATTTTCGTACACCTCGATGGCGCTACCGATTCGAAGTTCGTTCCTCTGGAGCAAGCTTTTCTACCTGCAGAATTCAAGTTTCATAAAATTATCAACCTATTGTGTTAGTGTAGCAAAAAAATGTAAATTGATCCATAAGCAGGTACCTACCTACCAAGAAACGTTTCGATCTTGCTCAAATTTGGTCAGTTGTAAGGGGCTGGCTCCTAAACGATTGCCCATTAATTTCCGAGGATTAATATCTACTGCGCATGAGAAAACTTTAACGATAACTCAATGATTGGCCACTAGAGAGCTAATAAACCACTATGGTTCTGAGCTATTCTTCTATCATGGCGTCGAAGCAACAATGGTTTACGTCGAGATGTTCCACTATTATTTGTCAAAAAAATGGAAGGATTGTATTTTTTGCATATTGCGAACCCCGATCAATTCAAGATAAACCAGTATTGATCTCATAACAACATCCCCCTCCGTTGCTGCAACACAGGAACATTATTTGGCTTGTTTGACAATGGGGCGTGATGGTGTATAGACTACAACTACATGATTTTCATCAAAAAGATTCTCTTCAAAGTATCAAAGCAGAGGTCACAAAATAGTAGAATTGGCCAAAAGGAAGAAGTCTGAAGATTCCACCACAGAAAGTAATCGAAAGTTGTTTCGTGAAAAGCAAGCAGACATAGTAATTATCAGTGAACATCATCATGACCAATTGAACCAAAAATGGTTTTCAGATGACGGCAGCCAAATGGTCGGTATCCACAGGCCACGTGGAGAACCATGGGGCCGGGGAAGGATACGTCTGGCTCAAGCGAGGAGGAACTATACATACTTTAGCTGCTATTTCACCCCCAATGAGCCCATCTCTACCTTTGAGAGAAAGAATGGGGAACTTAAAGACGCAGAGCAAGGGGCAGGTGGAAATATAGTGGTGGGTGACTTCAATGGAAAGGCACTTGAATGGGGAATGCCAAACCCAAACTGAAGAGGGAGGCCGATACCAGAAATGGCATCCAGGACAGGGTTAACACTCCTAAATGAGGGTAGAACCACCACATTTCGTCGTGCTGGGCAAATTGGAACCATTCCATGAATATCGGTATTATGATAACCCAGGAACGAGAGATTCCACAACCACCACCTCAGGAGACAAAAGCCGCCATAGGGACCTTCTGAGGTTACAGGGTCGTAATTCGTCCCGCCGCCCCTACGCTGCGTATCCTTATTCCAAACCGCAAATTATACGTCCATGTTACAAAAGTAAGGAAGCTATGCTGCCCACCCAACTTGACACACGTTGTTTTCTTCAATTGGAATAATTCATGACGGGCCAAATAAATTATTATTACCTCCAACTCGCCAAGAGTTGCCGAATTTATAAGGGTCGGTGACCATGCGGCCGTCCCTGGTCCTGAGGTCGTCCCTCGGCAAGTGGTTGAAGTTGCCACACAGCCCACACAGCTTCCCCTTGTACTCCGCGGGGACGGACACTTCCAGGAAGGAATTGCCATCCCAGAGGACTTTAATGCCGACGACTTTGCTCTCGACGAGGACGGAATTTCGGTCTTCCGTTTCCGTGACGATCACTTCAGGTCGGATTTCCGGCACGAAGACGCGCTCCCCGTTGATTTTCACCCTCCTCTTCTCTCCGAGGTTGATCTTCATAAGTCCGATCTGGAGGAATGAAATGTATATAAATATGATAAAAAGCCATATGAAGCCATATACCTTGAAACCTGGTAATAATGTACAGTGTGAGGATCGACAAAGTCATCCTCAGTTGAGAGGTGTCCACTAAAATTAATAATAATAAAACTGCTTTATTGTGAAGGGTCCTCAAACGCCCATGATACAGAGCGAACGACATTAATGTTATGGCACTTAAAACAAATCATGAATATAAGAAAGTAATTAAATTTAGAAAGAGCAAGGAAGAGGAAGAATGCGCTCTATTCTGAATTTGTATAGAAATTGAATGTCAGGGATTTAAACCGTCCAAGAGTGGGGATTGATCGAATGTGGAGAGGGAGGGAGGGAGAGAGTTTCAAAGTCTCGCACCAGCAATTTTGAAGGATTTTCTGAAAAGAGAGGATTAATGCCTATAATATAATCACCATCTAGGAGGATAATAGGTAATATATTATATTACCTCTCATTTCAATTTCATTTTTACATCTTCCTATCCTATATCTTGGAAGTCAGCTCTTGTAAAACCACTGTCCAAAGTTACCAAGCCTTTGAAACTATCAGATTTAGACCCATTAGATCTCTGCCATTTTTAAGCAAAGTCTTTGAGCACCTTATCCTCTTCCAACTTAATTCATTCATCACGAGTAATTCATTCCAACAATTCCACAACAACTCCACAATTTTTTCTTCCTCAAAGCCAGCAACTTCATGAAGTTAATGAGTACAGAAAAATTACAGGATTAGTTCTTCTCGAAAAAGAGATGCAGCAACACACTCGTCAACATAATATATAGTGCCATACTATTCAACCCGCACCAGTCCATACGCCTTCCAAGGACGCCTTGCAGCATCAGACAGTTCTCCTCAGTCTCAATAGGAGTAAACCTTTCCTGGTCAGCAAAAAAGAAACCCATCACTCCCTCAAGCTCTTCATTGAGGTCATCAATAATTACATTGAAGAGGACTGGACACTGGACCAATATACGAGCCCTGAGGGACTCCTTACTCTAACCTGATCCGAGATGCAAGAACAAGCTGCACATACTGCACGCGATTATCGAGCTGGCTCGTGAAACACTTAAGCATAAATTGTATATTTTCTCCAACTCCCAAGCCTTCTAACTTTTTCAATAGAAGAGTGTGGCTTACTGTATCGATCGCTATGGAAAAATTTGTATAAATGAAGTTGGTAAGTCCAATTGAGATTTATCCTGCATCGCATCCAAGATGGAAGATTGGAAAATCCGCATAACCTTCTCTAATTTCAGTCATAGCAGATCGACTTACCTTGATTGAAACGGTTTTGGTCCACGATGAGATTTTGGTGTCCCTGGCGTCATTGGTGACTCTAATGGAAAACGTTTGGTTGTGGCAATCAGCGACAAGCTGGTACTTGCAAGAGCCTTGGAAACTGTAGAATTTACCGTCAAACGTTCGGTAGTGAGGATCTCCGAACACTGTACACACTCCGTCACCTACGAAAACCCAATATCATGTGTTTAATTGATAGAGATTAATAAAATATGCCATTTTCCCAGGGAATATGTCAAAAATAAATAATTATACCCACTTATGTCATAGATTTTGCAAAAATGCGTTTCTTTGTGGTTTTTGTGAAAACTACCATAAACATAGTAGCATGGTGTTGTTTGGTGTAGCCATTCCTTATCGGTAGGTTAGGGTGAGGGTGAGGATATAATACTGCTGTCCTCCATATTTTATTTCTTTATTGCCTAGCGCTTTCGCGAGTCTGCATCCTCAGGGCATTTATATATAGGTAATGCATGTACTTGTAGTTTGTACATTTGTCTTCCATTTTTTGGGCTGCTTAAAATATGTCAGGTTCCTGTTAGTATGATGTACTCGGAATAAGTCCAAAGTTCCCTATAAGGATAAGTCATAAAATGTAGATAATTGAATTATCTAGAAAATAATTATAGTACCAAATCGAAAATTCGCTCATTAACTCATGTTGAATGACTGGAATTTTTACATATTACTCGACATTATAATATTCATTATAGGTAGGTAGTATATTTTTTAAGGCTGCGGGTTGGCCACAAAACTCATGTATGTTTGCAAAGACCTATAACCGACCAATTGTCGACAAATTTGCCTTCATCTAAAACGTTCATCAGTCTCTCACACTGATTTTCGTGTGTTTTGTATATTATTTCTTACGTAGTTCTAATTGTAATTTTAATTGAATTAATACACTAGCTATACTATTGAATTAAAACTTATACCTACTATTGTTACCTACTTCTAACTATGTTTCATCAGTTTCTACAAATGTTGTGACAATACACAATTTCCCTTTGTTCATGCAGTTATTAAGTACTCACGAACACAATTACCATTACCCATTTTTAGGAGATACCCACGATTTTCGAATATGTATTACTTATCCCTTGTATGCACTATCCCCTGTAAGTAACCGGGTGCTCTCCCTTTCCCTGAATACTTTTTGAAATTATTGATTTCCACGCAAGATCTTTTCACAAATTCGATCTTCTTGAATTTCGGACCTATTGCAATAGCTAAATTCTCTTCAAACTTCCCTGAAGAAGCTTAGGTACCTACATTTACTGTAATAAGTTATATCAATAACATGGAAAGTGAGTACCTACCTTATATTATGCCCTTGACCTGGATTTATTAGAAACTGTTTTCTGAATATTTTACTGTTGAGCTCAATTCCCAATATTGTACCTCTCTACCTATCTGATAAACACCGAGGAAATGCGTGTTTAAAGGGTCATTCGTTTTTTACGTACTTTCCTCGCATTTGGGGCAGCATTGATCCGGCAGGTCAACCAGCTTGTAGTTGGGCGGGCAGGGCTTGTTGGTGTTGGGGCACATTTGCGCCACGCACTTGACGACTCCACCTTGACAATCGCAGCTTCGGCAGTTGTCAAGTTGCCAGCTTTCTCCATCCTGAAAAACCATGTTCCACTATGAGTACAACAGAGTGTTCCACAGTGTACAACCATGTTCCACTATGAGTACAACAGAGTTATCTCTAGGTATGTACACCTTATTGTGAATATAGTTTCAAATAGGCACTCGCCCAGCTGAATAAACCGTAGGTATTTGTTGGAATGTTTATTCTCCTATGGTAAACAATTCTATGAATCCTTCAGAAGTAACTTCGAGATTTCTGTTTCTATATTTGTCTACTTAAGTGAAGATACCACCTCCACGATTCATTCATACTTGAGGAAGAGGACTAGCTTGTCTTGAAGAGCTGGATAATTTTAAGTAGGTAAGCTGTGACTTCCTCAAATTTGAAAAGTAAGTAGGGAAGTAGGTAACCTTGTAAGTAACTCTGTTAAAGACGCAGTGACTGGAGGATTTTATCCTGGGAGGGCACTGAGGGCAGCAGCTGTCCTCAGGCGTCACCTGTTCTTCTGGAGGGCAGTCGAGGACGGGACAGGATGGCCGTCGACAGACGTTCGTTCCGTTGGAACATTCGCAAGTCGTGCAGCGGTCCGCCATGAAGGACTGACCGTTTGACGAGAGATGCGCACCAAGAAGGCATTTCTCCTGAGACGGAATCATCAAGCTCCTGGAACCTGAGAAAATAATCATCAATCACCTTACATGTTAACCTGCAGCTATTCCCATAAGCTTGCACTGCTACGGATAACAGAGGGCAGAATTGGTTACTATTATGTTTCTTGAACTTCTCAAACGCCTTTGGAACCCTAATATTTTTAAACGCACCCAAAACCTCACTCAAATCTTTCCCCATCTGCCATAGAACTAATATCCTTTCTTCTCCAACATTGCTCTCAGACCGTTCACATTATGCTCGCCGTCGCCCTTGATTCCTCCCCGTTGCCTTTGCTCAATGGAGTATCGCAATTAACAGTCCTGAGCATAACCTAAAGAAAATTTACTTCTTGAAGCTGAATCCAGGGGGACGCAAGAATGAGTTTTTTCGACATAATGCTTGAACATAATCTCTATACCTACTCAAAATTACTATAGGTATGATCGATAGGAACTCGTATTTATTTGGGTCTCGCTCTGGGAAGAAAAAAGAGAAGAATAATGTAGAGGAAAGCGCTTGAAAAAGAGTATACCTCTTCTCTTATGCATAGGTGCTTTAGAAAAGTAAGTCTGGCCACTGTATGTGGCTTACTGTTCAGCATATTCGATTACTGAAAGTGAATATCTACTTACACTTACTGAAAACAGCAGTTTGCCTCTTCTAAATCAACCGGAGTAGATAAGTGCATATCAGTAATGATGATGAGCATAAATCATTCCTGATTAAATAAAGGGAGAAAATCATTATAGAAATATGTGAATCTATCTTACCTTTGCAAGAAGGGCAGCACTCTCCTGGCTTGGGAGGTTGCACCGAGGTGGGTGAGCAGTGCAGGACTGGACAGGCCTTCTTGTAGCAGCTCAGCCTACCGCTTGAGCACTGGCACATGGAGCAGGGATCGTTGAGGCTCTGCACCACACGGCCAGGGTGGACTGTTTGTCCGTTCACACGACATCCTGACGACGAAATTAACGAAAATTTAGTTATCTATGATCTACAATTATCTATTATTTAAAATTCTAAAGATCTGCAAAGATCCCTTTGGTTAGTACATCCGTCAATTAGCACAATATACTTACTGGTTATTCAGATCAACGATTAAGTAAGCATACCTATATACCGTTATGTACCTGTAATTATTATCCGAGTTTGTGATTATTACAAACAACTGTTGTTTGTAGGTCCTCCCCACTCGGAAGGATTTGCTATTCACAATCGTGTTTCTGCTCTTTTTTCCTTTCAACCCTTCAAGTCCTTACAGGGAGCGAAAGGTTGGTCCTACAGTGATCCGCGAGCAATCTTCGACGGTAATAAATTGTGATCTATTTGAAATCGATGGAAAAACTATAGATACCTTTCTATTTGGAGTTTTCCAGCTAGGGCGTTTTGAAAATCACATCCCCTAGTTTCGACCCTTTAGAGAAGACTGACGGTAACGCCAAGATTCGGGGCACAACTAGACCCCGAATGGAGCCGGTATACCAAATTTCATTAGTTTTGGTCCAAAGCGTACAGCGGACGGCGACAGTGGTTCCAAACGCCAGAACGCTGCAAATTATTGCACAGGTTTATTATTTTTCTGTATAGATCACCCATCTGCAAAAATCCCCTTGGTTTGCCTTAATGAATTACCAAATATAATGAACATAGGAGACGAAATAAAGGTGAAGACATTTATTTGGTCAATAAATGCATATATTTTGGAGCTCGTTGGCACACGATAAAAAGTGATGAAATAATGGAAATTTTTGGGGCTTTCAAGACCGGACGGACGGGCGAGTTCATATGAGGAGCTAACATGGCCAACTGGCTCCGTATCTTATCAGAAGACCGTTTGCCGCCTATACCCAATACCTATACCAAATTTCATTAATTTTGATCATGGCAACAAAGCAATTTGCTGGGGACGGCCTGCGATGGACGGGCGCATTTCAGTTTATCAAATAATGAACCTAGGAATCGAGAACGTAAAAACGTACAGGCCTATTCCTGCAGCCGGTCGACTGGCCCTGGTGGACTGTCGCGCCAAGGTTTTTACTTTATTCAGCCCCCTGAAAGGTGAAAGGAAAGTATTGCGATCATCAGAAAACCCAATTTCTGAATCACCACCTTAAAATGGTATATTCGGAATCAGCGTGAAATTTCCTATAAGAATCACCCAGCGAATCGATTAAAATCATTCCTTGAAAATTCGCTCATTAACTCATGCTGCATGAATGGAACTTTTCAGGTTTCTACGGGTGAGGAAAGTATTGTTAAATCCCCGCACCAGATTTTTTTTTTTTAATCTGCAAAAATCCTATTTGTATACATAGGTAGGTAGGTACCTACATTACAGCAAACGTAATATTTGCTGTATCACCCAGAAATATATGTATATTCCGAAATGCGCTCGGAGCGCTTGTAATCCAAACAGAACCGTCAGAAATGCTCAAAGAGAGAGAAACTATTCACAACATAGAATGGAGGAAATCATGATACAGCATGAACATGAACAATTTTGAGGAGAATGGGAATCTTAAATCTTTTGTCAGGCTGAAGAAGGTGGCAGAGACCAACGAAACATGTACCTACCTACCTACCTAAATGAATGAAGACTCCAAAAATGTACTTTCCTGAACGGAAAATGGTCAACTCAACCCATCATCACTACAGTTTTTCGTTTGGTATTACCTTCAAATATAATTCAATGCATCACTGGTAATGAAAACGAATGGATTGAGTAGGTTCGATTATGGAGTAGGTATTATTATTATTACCTACCTAGCCAGGTATCTAACTAGGTTTTTGTTATTAGGAGGATTAAAATACCTACCTACCTTCTTTCCTTCGGTTGAAAATCAGTGTCTGTCTACCAACTCATTTAATAAATCTATTTTCAATTGTTGTTTTACAGGTACCTACACCCGTTTGACCTCTCAAGGATAGCGACGCGTTGTAACACTAGCGCATTTCTTCTGATTTTTATTTTAAAATTATTCATGTAGCTATAATTTCAACAGCTTCGAGTTGATAACTTTGTGATTTACTTAAATTACCTATGTGATTACCCCATTTTTCATACAAACGTTCCTCGTTTCGAACTTAGATTAAGGAAACGTTGTGGTAATAACACCTAGTTAGAAGAGAAATGTTCTGTGATTTAATAGAACTAAAAACCTCAAATGTTTCACATGAGTATAAGAGTTTACTGCCAGTTTGTTTGCGGTTTCATTTTCCTTCTTTTTTCAAGAAAAATCCCAGTTTGCTTTAAGAAGCAATTTCTTCGAATACAAATTCCGCCTTGTTCTTTATTTCTGTGAACAGTACCTACCGCCATGAACTGCTTGATATTCATAAACCTTCTCACTTCAATATAATCGATCCTAAGAGTAGCTGGGGCCAAGGAAAATATGAAATTGAAAAGGAATCCTTGAATAATGAAACATCGGAATAAGAATGAGTAGATAATATAAGTAAAAACACAGCAAATTATTACACAACGGTTTGTTATTTTCTTTATAGATCGCCCATCTACAAAGATCCTATTGACATAGCCACCTACCGCGAGATTCACAATCATCTGTTGACGAAAATGAGCAATTTTTAGCGTCGAATGAGACCTTGCGGAGCGTTTTAGGACCAACCGTTCGCTCCCTGTAAGGACTTAAGGGTTGAACAACGAAAAAAAAAGCCGAAACACGAGTGTGAATCGCAATTCTTCCCGAGTAGGCGAAATCTCCGTTAAAATATCAGCTGTTCAAATGCAACTTTCTTTCGATTCCACCGAACCAAGTTTGTTGTTTACTTTCAGAAGCTTCCTTAGTTACTGAATTTCATTAAGAATGAATGATACAACTCTCCGATAATAATAATTACAAGAAGGTACCTACTCATTGTCACCAAGAGATGATTGTGAACCTCGCGGTAGGTGGGTATGTCAATAGGATCTTTGTAGATGGGCGATCTATACAGAGAATAATAAACCGTTGTGTAATAATTTGCAGTTTTTTTCAATTCGATTTTTGGATTCTACGTATCTTGAAACGTAAAACCTCAAATTTTGAGGGGGTTAAAAAAAATTGTTTCGTGCTCGATTCCAAAGGTTCATTATTGAAAATAATAAACCAATTCGAAGACGCAACACAACGAACCATCAAGTGTTGACGATGGAACACCACTTATCGTCGCAATTTTCGTTAATTTTTTTAAAATTTTGGTTTTAATCTTGTTTTATTCAATTTAAAGTGCCATTTTGAACGTAATGAACTCTCACATGGAGAAAGGAAAGAGTGATTGTCGAAACAAATAATTGAAAACCACTCTTTTGGATGTACTGAAAAGTAGCGAAAAACACAGTCCGCGGTGTTGCTGTTGGACCCTCGATATATATAGGATCTTTGCAGATCAGCGATCTGTACAGAACATAATAAACCGTTGAGTCTTGGTTTTAACCCCTCCTCAAATATGACGTTCCAAGGTGCGCAGAATCCATAACTCGAAAAAATAACGAGCCAGTATAAGACGACACCACGAGTATACAAGTTGAAAATATATTACATAAATAAGAATCATCATTGAGAGCAGAGATCGTGATGGGACTGCGAGAATAAGGGAAGGCGGGGGATCATCAAAGGGGAAGGTGTCGCAGGTGAGGCGATCAAAGGCATCCGGAGGCCTCCCTCTAAAGCTCCCACGTAAAAGGTTTACGAACATCTCTTCTCGATGGAAGCCTTGAAGGAGAAGCCTTGCGACTCCACCGAAGATCAATTAGAAGGCAGAGCCTATATCTGCTCCGGGTCCTTCTTCCCATTGTCTCCACGAGTGGTTTTTCATCAATCTCTCTCCTTCCCCTCCCTCTCATCGTCCCTTTCATCCATTTCCCCCAACCACCCCCTTCGTCTTTCAAGACTTCCCCAAAGGATAATGGGAACCATGACAGGAGCATTAGAACCAAAGGCAGCCCTCCTCCTGATAAAAAGCTACTCAGGCATTTCCATTCATTAATTACCTACTCGGCGATGGAAAAAGAGTGGGGTGTCTATTTACGTACCTTTTCTCACGGGACTGGAACAACGTCCAGTCTCCTAAACCTCTACACAGAGAAGAGATGGAGTGAAGCCCCCTCAGATACCACCAAGACCACTTGACTCTTGGAACATTACTAAAAGAGTTGTGACAGTCTGTTGTCAAGACCCTAAAAGGGTTTCATCTAAATTGATATTTGGCTTTCCAGACGAAGACTGATGGTCTGGCTTGATGGAGGAGTTGAGCGGCTTGGAGGGCTTGAGTCTCCCATTGAAGACTGAGAAAAAGATCCTATCGAGTTGTCAGTCCTGTTGAACAAGAAGCAAACGGCAAACAGCAACATCACGCTCAACACTTGAAATTCCATCGGTAGCCGAGATATTGATGTGTCTGACATTGAGAAACGCTGAGGTCGAAATTACCTTCTCTGGTCGAGAATGACTCGAATTAGAATAGAATAGTTTGTTTCAGTATTAAGTGAATAGTAATACACAAACATACTAAAACATAATAGAACAATGCATAATGCATAATAGTATAATGCACAGTTGGATGATTTCCAAAACTGAAATTGGTAAATAAAGTGCCCAGTGTTGGTGGACTGAGTCGGCGGTCGTTATCTATTGTTTCTACCTACTACCTACACCTAAATTTTGGTTAATTATTTTCAATAATAAACCTTTGGAATCGAGCCAGAAAAAAATGTTTAACCCCCCCTCACAATGTGAGGTTTTACGTTTCAAGAAACGTAGAATCCCAAAATCGAATTAAAAAAAAATCCGTCCGTC
>JAEMON010000006.1:23952706-23972311 GCA_030264115.1 Lygus lineolaris
GATAAGGTTGATCTCTGTATACCGTTTTTAAAAGGAACGTTCCTTATAGCTTCCTTCTAAGTTTAAAGGAAGCTAAAAGGAAGGGACGTTCCTTTTATTTAAAGGAGCGTTCTTGCATACGGCCCTTAGTTATTAAACCGCTGAAAACAATTACGCAACGGTTCATTATTTATCCGTATAGATAAACCGTCTGCGTTGATCAGATCTTCGGCAGTCGTTAAAATCACAAAAGTTTATTACCAGCGTATTTTTTCCCGTACAACAGTGGTAACGTTTATAGTATCCGAAAGTACCTACCTACCCTCAATGAGACGCCACCTGGAACCAGCCTCTAAGGTAGCTTTCCATAAAATCGATTGCTGTCTGATTGAAGCCATAATGCTTCAGCTTTAGCAGCAGAAGATCGTTTGAGACAAGGTCAAATGCTTTGGAGACATGTGTAAAATCGCAGTTGCACACGCTCCCTTCCTTCGAGGAAATCCAAAGCCGAGTTCATGAACGAAACAACAACATCGCACGAGCACCCTTACAGAAGACAAATCGATGACCGTGAATAATTAGTTTATCTTCCTCTTAAGAACGAATTCTCTTCAGAACAACTGACAGTATGTAGATCCAGTAGTTTCGGAGTTATGGCTATGAATTACATTTCAAAATTGCGCATGCGCAGTAGGTATTACGGAAACGGAGTGTAATATTGTTAACCTCTAACTACCTTCCAAATTCGAACGAAACAGGTCAATATAGGAACTGAGAAATCGTTGTTTCAAGAAATTCACGTTTGAGCATGCGCGCACGCTATTTGTGGTCCGATGACGATGAAATTCATTGGGGACTCTCCAGGGTCTAATTCGCGTAATCCCTGAAAAATCCACCGAAATCGGTCGAGTAGTGCCGGAGCTACGCCTACGACAACAAATTTCTTGTTTGTGCTTGCGCAGTAGCTATATTACTGATCCAATCGTGACAAAATTCATAGGTGATTGTCTTGAAGTCAGCCCCCAACTACCCTCCAAGTTTGAGTGGAATAGGTCGATTGGCAACTGAGATACCGGGGACAGGAAATACAAGTTTGCGCTTGCGCACAAGCTACTGGTGATCCGGTGGCTATGTGATTCATGGGGGACCTTCACAGGGCTAACCCGCACAATCCCACAAAATCCCAGAAAATTGCATCTAATTCGGACCACAACTTCATATATAGCATTCCTGGGACAAGGAATTGACAGACAGACATACACACAGACACGGAACCAAAATTGTTCAGAAAGCTCTGAAACGTAAAAAGCAAGTGAAAATTTCGATTTTGGAGGACACCAATTTTTTCATTTCTTGCACGAGTACATAGGTAGCTTCCTATCTTCGGTAGTGAGGAATCAAAATGTCATACTCGAGTCCAAGGCTTCGTTATTGAAAATAAACCAAAATAGAAGAAAATGTCTTCTCCTAAAAATATATTACTTATTTCCTTCTTCACAAACCAGGTCAAAACGATCAACATTTTACACTCCGTCCCTTTTTGGGTCATTTCATACCTAATAATATTATTCTCTCATAGCCATGTCAAACAACCTCCCAATTTATCCAGCGGAAATCCCCATACCACTGCACCGTCGGTATTTTTCATCCCAGCAAAGAATCCTTTCGCCTCAGCCTTAATTGAATCTTTCAGGATCGGAGTTTACGATGAAGCCTTATTCCGTTTGCAACTCATCTCTCCCATGATTCCCTCGGATATCTGTTACCAACTCGTAAAACTCTATCCTTCGGACGTTTTATGAGTCTTTTCTGTTGTAGATTTGTTTGCCTCCTTCAATACTTCTAAGCGGCGTTCTTATTCACATTTTCTTAGTCTTTTGCGGCTCGTTTTTTGTTGCTGAAAGAGGGGTTTCGCGCTACTACAATGATCCTTTCGACTTTGGAAATGATGACTTTATTATAGTCATTTTTTAGAGTTTATGCTGCAAAAAAAGGAACTCTCGTCGCCAAAAAGCAGTAAAAGAGAAAAACAAATGTAGCCTGTTCTCATTCATTGGGTGTTTACTATGTGCCAGCTGGTGTGTTTTTGTTCAGAAACTATTCAAGTTTGGTTCTGACAAATTAATCAATAAAATAGTAGCATCCATTTTCTGTCACAACCTCATGATGAATTAGCAAGACCCAACTCTCAAAATACTTAGATTATTAGTTATGTGAGGAACCCAATTCAGTATCCAGTCTAATTCCATTCCCAAGTATCTGACTGTGCTTTTGGAGTTCCTTACACTTCCTCCTATATATGGCTGGAGGAACTGTAAGGAACTCCAAAAGCACAGTCAGATACTTGGAAATGGAATTAGACCGGATACTGACTTGGGTTCCTCACATAACTAATAATCTAAGTATTTTGAAAGTACTTGCTAACTCATCATGAGGTTGTGACAGATATACATATATATATATAGTGAGGGTACACTTGGGCAACTCTTTCTTGAGAATGTGAAGCAGGATGTTTTTAATTCGTGACTTTTCAGTCCAGAGCGAGTTGTCCAGATTGAGTTTTGTAAGTGAAATTTGTAGAGCTATGACGAGATCGTCTGCGAACAGACATGCTTGGACTGGAGAAGATATATACTTAGATTGGAGTATTCCATCAATCCCAAGTGACAACACCGGAGGCAAAATCTCAAGATAGTTTAATACCCACCCTTTCAAGATCACTTTTATGAGATTGAGGAAGCTACTAACCATAGTTTAACTATGGAGTTATCTACTGAATTTCGTTGTGGAGGAGCTACAACTCTCGAATAAATAATAATAGGTAGGTGCACAAGAAATTATTGTGAACCTCATGATGTTAGGGTAGGTACCTACTTACTATAATCATTGACATTAACAGGTAGGTAACTCATTGATTGATCTACACGGAAGAATAATAAACCGTTGAGTAAAATCTTTCAGCGTTACAATTTGATTTTCGGATTCACCGTATGTACTATCTTGAAAACTTAATGCATCAAATTTTGAGAGCTGTTTAAGAAATGTCGTTCCCTGCTCGATTCCATAGGTTCATCATTGAAAATGATAAACCATAATCATAAAGCTTAAAATGTCTATAATTTAACCCTGTTAATTATATTTTTTTGTGATAAGCGTCAATTTTCTGTGTGACCTCAATGATATGTATGTAGTTAAGTTTATTATTGGGCCCACCCTGTAAATATCGCTCAGTATCTTTAGTGGAAACTTGAACGGTCTCGAAAAACATGTAGATAGGGTTATGAAAGTGCACATATCACCGGTTCGGTAGACAGTGCCACAGACTTATAAAATTGATCCAGAGAGCACAATGACCGCGATAGTAAAGCCGGCAAAAGAAAAATATACACAGAACATCATTAATTCAACCCTCAAAAAGAGGAGAGAGAGCGAGAGAGAGCGAGGGAGAGAGAGAGAGAGAGAGAGAGAGTGAGAGAGAGAGAGAGAGAGAGAGAGAGAGAGAGATGATAGTTGGAACTCCTCCAAATTGTAGAGTCTTTGGCTTCTTAAGCTTAAATTCATTGTTGTGTTGGGTACATATAGGACCGTCGAACTAACTCTAAGGTCCTCTGACGCAAGTTCTCAAATCGGCCGCCAGAATAATAACAAAAAGATTTTCTCTTTCAAACTCCAGACAGTTGTACTCCTCCGGAGATATACTGAGCATCTTCAGAAATAATCGTTTCGGATTCAACAGTCCTTCTGTACAGCTTTTATAACGAGTTAAAACTAGTCTAACTGGTTCATGAATAATCCTATGGTACCGATATATTTTATAATAGTACTAATAACAGTATCTATGGGTTTTTTTTAGTTAAGAGCGATAGATGTATCTACTGTTTTCTGGATTTATCAAGGATTATTTTCACTCACTTTAATTATCTTTCATTTGGCTACATCTAAAACCCACATAGAATATAATAGTTTATTATGAATGGTAAGAACTACAGATGACCCACTTACTGAAATCAGTATTCCTGAATGAAAAACATTTCATCAGGTGCATGAATTTACTATTAAACTGTATAAATTAATGTATATTATGAATAATAATTCTGAATCCGGAGTGCCAGGGCTTTCGGTGAAGTACTATGATGTAAGATGTAACGATCATATCGCACTTATCTGTGAAGTTCGATCGCAATTATATGGATCATCCAGTACGAAGATCCGAACAATGGGGCTCACTTCAAGTCTCCAAGACGATTGCCTTTGAATTTCGTCACGAATTGGGGCAATAATAGCAACTGCTCACGCGCAAACTTGCAAAATATTTCTAAGAAAATAAAGCTTTCGCAATGTGTCAAAAAATAATTTTTATTGTTGACAGTATACTAATTCGTTTCAGGAAAATTTGAGTAAATTAAAACAATTATAATTATGTACCTAGTAAACAATAACCAACTTCATTGCTTTATGATTTTACAGTAAGTTGATGTGGTTGATTGATTTGGTTGAGTGTAATTGATCGATTGAATTTGGTGAAACTTGATGGATTGTGAAGAGTCCAATATCTTTTGATATCAGTACGATCATGGAACGTGCGTGACAATCGGGCTGAACCGCTTGCCAATGAGCCACTCCCTGGCCTTAGGCCTTTGTAGATACAACCTGCGTCTCAAGGAGATTAGCAAGGGAAAACTCCGAGCTTGAAGATGTTTGAATGATAATACCCAAGGGGTTATGAATAGGCCTCGTTGGGATGTTGGCTGAGTTAATTTGAGATCACAAAGAGCCCCAGCCCCACAACAGGCATTCGCGAATGGACGTTGAGTATTCGAGTAGTAGTTGGTATTCCATTTACATACAATGAAACCTCAACAACTGCTGCACCACATCTCTGATGAATATGAAACAGCAATTAATACGAGACCTTATATCAATAATTCTTTCGCTTCGAAGTCAAAACTTGCCAAACGAAATCAATGTTGTACTTTGCAACAGAAGAGAGAATAATGTGGCCGTGATCCTAACAAAAATGTAGGTACTACTTCATGATCTTGGAAAAATTGACAAACTCTTGGGCCTATGTAAGTACAGTAAAACCCTCGTCGGTCACGTTTCAATGGGGCCACGGGCATTTTATGTTTTAGACCTCTCTGAAGAAATTTTGTTTCGAATCTTTCCACCTGTGCGTGTTCAGTGTTCTCGAATACTTACAACCCACACATACAATTATTTTCCAATGCTGATAACATTCGCAAAGATTATGCGGGGCCCTAGATGGCCCCCTATGAATTTCAGATCAGATGGTCAATTTCAAAACGTCGATTTCCGCAAACACAGATTTCTCAGGATCTGATGGTTCGGTACTGATTCTTTAAGATTTCAATCGTATCAGGACCATCGGTACATGATTGTAGTCCAGGCACAAAATACCAAAAAAGTCGAGATAGAAGAATTAATTAGATTAGTTCCAACAGTTTTAGAAATCTGTATGGGGAAGGCCTCCCTGAACGACGTCAAATAAAGTACCATCGATTACAGAGCTGCCGGGGGATGGGAGGGAAGCTCAAAGGTCCGTTGCAACTTTCAAATTTTTTCTGGATGTTTGATCCTCGAAATATAGATGAAATATTGACAAATATTAAAATATTGGACAGTAAGGGGGGAGCTTCATCTGTTATCGGGCTCCCTGACCTTACTCTCTCCCATATGATTTTTTGTGACATTTGCATCAGTCGTAGCGACTACGCAAGCGCCAACATGTGAACACCGTCGAACGGCCAACTCACGACCCAACGGTCCGAATTCGCAAACATTTTTCTTGTGGTTCGGGGAAGGTTCCTATCTGTATTCCGTCGCTTTGGGATCAGTCATAGTGATTGCGCAAACGCCAACATGTGGAATCTGACCTACGTCTCCGTCTCAACAAATTATGGCAACTATAATTCCAGGGCCGATGCTTGTTATCCATACTGTTATTTCTAAAAAAAAACCTGTTTTAATATTTTGACCAAAAAATATAGTAGAAAAGAAGAACCCAGAGCGACCTGAACTTAGCTAAGCAGATCCAGTTTTCAGAAGAGCACTCTGATCTCTCGTCAATTGAAGACGACTGTTGCGCAGTTTGCCGTGGAACCTCTTTCGAAACAGGATCTGTAAAATGCGTTATCTGCCGAGCAACAGTACACGAATCCTGCACGAAATTGGACGAAGAAGATTTTGACGATTTCCTCTGTGATTTGTGCCTTGACCTGCAGCGGCAATCCTTCTTAAAAAAATGAATTTCAGTTGAAAATAGTGATTCCTATTTTTGGTTTGGTTGCTGTCTTAACGGAAATTGGTATGAAATCGGCATTCAAAGTTACCTTTTAAAAGTTTGAATGTTTATCTTGCCTATTTGAATGTAGCTTATGTTTTCCTACCTATTTTTTAGAGTTTATCTAGTTCAAGTCTATACAGTTTACCTGAGTTCATCTAGTTCTTATTCGAAACAGGTTTGTTTATCCAAGAAGTTACCAACCTAATGAATAGGACCTACTTAACTGGTAGGTACGTTTGAACATAGTTTAAGATGTCGATGGTTCTTCCTACCTATTTTCTCAAATTCCAACGGGCAATCGTGATTTTCTAGTTTGGTATCTAAGTGCCTTTAAAGATGATGAAAGCTTTTTTGTATTGATCACTACCTCTCTGGTAAAACTATTTTCCGTACCTATTCTCATTTGGTTTATTAAAAGTGTTTCATATAAATGAATAAAATTTTATTCATCCAGTTATGTCTATGTTACCTACCTACTTCATAAAGAAGAAGAAGAAGAAGAAGAAGACAAATTCAGATAATAAATTAAAAATCGATGGTACCCTCCCCGTAATAAGGACCCACTTCCCCGTATTACCAAGCCACTTCCCCACATTACCAGACCCCTTCCCATAATGCAGGAGCACTTTCCCATGTTACCACACCGACATCCCCATAATACCCGACCGTTAGTGATTTTAAAGAAATTGACAAATATCAATAATTTGCCTTTTGTGGACGTTTCAAACCGAATATAATTAAAAATGTGGAGGGAATCTTATGGACAGGTAAATTATGAACTCATCTACTCTCTCAAAAGTTACGACTAATTTGAGCATACGAGCAGTAATGACTTTGAAAAAACCTCCCCATAATAGGCGACTCTCCCTTACTATCATTATTATAATGTAGAAAGTACATCGACAGGTGAGGTGTATACCGTGATGAAACTCGGCGATCCGGGCCTCGCCGGGGGTGGACCCCCGGACCCCCCTTTTCTGTCACCTTGAGCCTATAGCGGCTAAACATGGGAGGAACGTGGAACACGCTTAGACCTAAAAATTACATCCATGCACCATGAGTTTTTCATGCATCGAGCGAATTTTCAAAGAATCATTTTAGCCAATTGGGTAGGTGCTTTTACTAGCGTGATTCATATGTTGTGAAGGTATCATAATGCCAAACTGAAAACTCCAACCAACTTTGTTTGTTTACCTACGTACCAGTGTAGTCCTCTGAAGGATGTGGAAGGAGGGAGAAATTGGCAGGATGAAATGTGATGTAATATATTACATCACAATAATAAATTCAGAACTTTCAACGAGTGGTGAACGGTTTTTGTGGGGTGGTCGTCTTTTCAGGTCGGTTTCTGGAGTCGTTTTTGCCTGATAGGTCCCGGTAAAAGCGTGTTCCACGCTAAAAAGAATGGTTGTGTTGGATTTAAACTCAACCCAAGGCGGATCTAGTTTCGATTGGAGATTAATTATTGACAAACACGCAAAAAAGTATTCATAATTTGGCCAATATAATAAAAATTGGCCAATTCAGCTTATTCCACGAGAAAAAAAGAAAGAAATACCTAAGGATTTTTGCTACTAATTACATGATTTCTACGCTCGAACTCCCTAGAAAAGACCCCAGGGAGGGTTAAATGACTGTATCATTACCACCCATAGGATTCGCATTATTCATAATTTGAATTTATAATGTGTTATAAATCGTGATCAATTCGCTCGAAAATAGCGTCTTGACAAAGCGGGAAATGAGCGATTGGGTTTAGTGGGACGGATAGCTGTTGAGTGTGTGCGTGTGTGTGTGGGGGGGATAGAAAATTATATGTTTATATGTATAAAGCTCGTAGGTACCTAACCACGGAGACAAGGTCTCAAATCAGGCGCCAACTTCCTAACCGTTATTCCCTTTCAACAACAATTAAACTCCATCAAGTTAATAGGAGACACGTTAAACGATACATAAATCTCTGCCTGCGGACTTTTCAAAATAAATTATACTTTGACGTAAGTTGACTAACTGATCGGTGAAGGAGATTTTCTTCCTTTTTCAACATGCAGGTTGAAATACCAGATGGATTGTGCGATGGGGGCTACGGACGGAGCCCAAAATTTCCCCAAAAATGCCTTAATCTAATCTGCCGAAGGGTTTATAAGAACTCTTACTATAACATTATTACTACTTAGGACCAATCAGTTCAAAACATCTGGTGCGAGGCTCACACTACTTTCCTCAGCTGTATTGGCCGTAAATCTATTTTTGTGGAGATGAGGGGTATTGGAACTTGTTCCTACTTATTGGAAAAGTAAGTCCTGTGAATTTCATCAACATCGTTAGAGCAGTTTGGGAGAAAAGCTAAAAAATGGGCTAAAAACGACGTTGTTTCACCTATTTGGATATTTTTTCACCTATTTGGAATATTTTCTCCCCCTAATAATTGACCTGGAGGGCTGACATTCTTATTGTCTCATCCTCAGACATGTAGAAACCAATCTTCGAAATCTGAATTTTTTTTATCATTTTCGTAGGAGCCGCAATCGTGATCATACATAATATGTACACACATACATACGGACTTACATACCTACACTTTTCCAAAACGTGGAGAAAATTGATCAGATGTCGATTAGGACCAGTTAAAGGTGGTGTTTCAGAAATAGGGTTTTCTGCTGATCGCACTACTTTCCATTCACCTTCAGGTTGGCTGAGGAAAGTAAAAACTGGTAACCTCCCCCTTCCCTATTAACCATTTTAGCGCAGCACAGTTTTTCTCAGCCAATTTTCAACGGATTTGGATGCGGTTGGCGGCATTCTTCCTATTTTACGTATCATTCGCCACGGGGATGATTTGCCTTCAAAGAATAAAGGACGTAAAAAATGCCAAATTACGAAGTTAAAGTAGTCCATAGCTTATCCCCCCCGGAGAATTGAATAACTAGGAGAATGCCGCAAATCACATCAAAATCGGCCAAAAATTGGTTGAGAAAAATGGGAAAAACTGAAGAGTGGCCCACATCGTCCGTATATAATAATTAGGGTTTGGATTAGAGACATTTCAGCCCCCACTCCCCACTAATCGAAATTGACTTGTACTCTTGGCACCCTCATATCAGGGGCTCCCGCTTTGATTTTAGTTTAGTTGACAGTTAAGGAAGATTTGTACCTATGCTTTCAATTATTATTGATTTTATCTTTTTGCACGCCTATGGCTTCATGTTTGGCATTACCCTATACTTTGTGTAATGAGCCACTTTGATTTAAGCTGGTTATGAAGGGGAGATTTCTTCTGCTTTTTGTTGGCACACTGGTTTCTGACTCCAGCCATGGAGTCGATGCAGTGGGCCATCGGGAGTTTTACGTTTCGCCCTGGGCCGGCAAAATCATTACGATTCGCATCCTTTCACGCTTCATCTCCGCTACGATCCGCCTTCAGAGGGTAGTGGGTAGATAGAAAATGAAAAAAAAAAAAAAAAAAAAATCAAATTTTTTCTGTATTGACTGAAAAAAAACTAAAGAATCTAACGAACAAAATGATGTACCTACTTATTCAAAATTAATTTTTGATGCTCCTAAGTTCACGAAAAAAATATTGTAAATCCGGCCCTAGAACTCCCCGGCGCCGTAGGATGGGTTGTCCGCTTCACTCCAAAATAGATACTCAAAGTGCATAAAACATGGATTCTCTAGTGCATGGATACTCAAAAATTAGACAACATCAGGTGATAATAACATCAGTGCAGTGTTATTCTTCTTCATTCATTCTACATCACATCCAGCATGATTATGGGTCGTGCAAGGCACTGAAAGTTGTGTTAGATGCGTAGAGGCAAACTTTTCGGAAAAACAGCTGCCCTGAAAAATCACTTTTTTTCAACTTTGGGTATCGTTTTATCAAGAACCATTCGTCGCAGCGAGGTGATCCAATTTTCGCCTGATAGAGGAATAAAAGAACTTCAGAAAAGTGGGATAGTTTCGGGAAATACCTAAGGCTTGGTTTAGATGAAACGATTTTATGAATTTATAAATTTTTTGGAACTACTCGAATCTGCAATAAAAAAAAGGAGAGTTCCCATATGAAAAAATGAAGTTAGTGTTTTGCGTTTCAGATCGGAGGATCGGATCAGTAATACCTACCGCGCATGCGCAAAGTTGAATGTGTTTTCATAGCCATAGGTAACTCGGGAACTGCCTACTCGACCAATTCCAGTGATTTTAAGTGATTGTACAGGGTAGCCCCAAGACCCCTGTTAAGGGGTCCCCTATTAATTTCGTATCCAACGGACCACCAGTAGCTTGTGTGCATGCGGAAACCCATATTTCCTGAAACAATGAATTCTCAGTTCCATTTTGCGCAAATTCGGAGAATTGTCGCTGTCTTCAAGACAATAACATATGAATTTCATCACTATAGCTACTGCTCGTGATCGAAATTGAAATTCGTTATTATGGTGATAACTCCGGAACTATTCTACCGATTTCGCTGATATGTTCACTACCTACACACTTGTTGATAACGGGAACTCGAAAAAGAAGGTGATAAAGTTATCATAAACGCTCCCTTCCCGGTTCCCACATAATTACTACCATGTGCTACCTACTGGGACCAACCACAACTTCAAAGCTTCACTGCAGTGGCCGCTAGAGCGCAAAGCGTTTTGAATCCTGTGGTGGTCTGAAGTTGCACCACCGGTCTGAATTAACCCCGTCCTACGGTTCTTAACTGATTCTGTACGCAGTTATTACAAAAGTGAGGAAGATGGATCAAGAAGTTATGTATTGTCCACCCAACTTGGCAGACTTTTTTTATCTTGCTGGCAAATACAATTTTTATCAGGTCTGACAAACTCACCCATACATGTTCTGCAGCACTTGCCAGAAGCCGGCGGCATCGAGTCCGCGCAAGGGACGTAGCACTGCTCCTTCGTAACAGTGACGACGCCAGCTTTGCAAGTGAGGACCTCGCAGGGGTCGTCTGGGTCTCTCCACTCGGCCCCGCTCTCGTACTCTTTGCCTTTGTAGGTGCAGCCTTTGCACCTCGAGCAGCACTCGCCTTTGGGAGCTTCCAGCAGCATGTGGCACCCTTCGGCGCTCGGGCATGGCTCTTTCAGACACTCGACGTAACCGTTCTGAAACAAACATAATGCATAACTACATCAACTGATTTACGTTAATGATTTGGGGTCCAGTTGTGCCCCGAAGCTTGGCGTTACCACCAGCCTTCTCTAACAGGTAGAAACTAGGGGATGAAATTTTCAAAACGCGCTAGCTCGAAAACTTAATAGGAGGGTATAGGTAGTTCGTTTTCCCATCGATATCAAATAGATCAGAATTTTTAGCGTAGAACGAGGCCTCGCGGAGCACTGTGAGGCCAACGCCGTTCTCTCCCTGTAAGGACCAAGGGAGTGACGTAGGCAAGTTTGGTTTATTATTTTCAATAATGAACCTCTGGAATCGAGCACGGAAAAAAAAAAAAAAAATTAACCCCCCTCAAAATGTGAGGTTTTACGTTTCAAGATACGTAGAATCCAAAAATCGAATTTAAAAAAATCCGTCCGGCCGCCGTACGCCGTAGGCAGCACTTTCCTTAGTTACCATGGTCCAAAATTAATGAAATTTGGTATACCGGCCCCATTCGGGGTCTAGATGTGCTGCGAAGATTGGCGTTACCGTCAGTCTTCAAGGGGTAGAAAATAGGGGATAAAATTTGCAAAACGCCATAGCTCTAAAATTTCAAATATGAAGGTATATGTTTTCCATCGATTTAAAGTAGAACACAATTTTTAGCGTCGAATGAGACCTTGCGGAGCGTTTGACCAACCGTTCGATTCCTGTAAGGATCTATAGAGAAAATAATAAACCGTTGTGTAATAATTTGCAGCGTTTTCACATTTTTCTCGGCCAATTTTTGGGCGATTTTGATGTGGTTGGCGGCGTTCTCCTTGTTATTCAATTCTCCTGAGGGATAATCTATGGATTACTTTAACTTTTTTAATATGGCATTTTTTCCGTCCTTTCTTTAAAGGCAAATTGGCATAAAAGCAAATCATCCCCCCCGAGAGAATGATAAAGTAGGAAGAATTTCTTCAACCACATCAAACTCCGTTGAGATTCGACCGAGAAAAATGAGAAAACTGTGCAACTCCAATGTTTAGGGGAGGGGGCCGTTATCCGTGTTTTGAACTTATTGGCTCCAAGCAGTACCTAGTAACACGTTAGTAAGAGTCATTTTGGGCTCATTCCCTTGGCCCTTTTATGGTTGAAGTTGAACGAAAAAAAGAGCAGGAAAAATAGTGTCAATAGTAAATAATTCTGAGTAGGCCAAATTCCAGTTCAAAGATCAGCCACTTTGAACTTGTTTTATTTTTTTCACCGAGCCTAGTTTCTAGTTTACTTTGAGAAGCTTCCTGAGTTACCTACTGCTTGGCGGGGGAAAAGACATTTGAATTAACAGGCGTCACGTGTATCAAGACCAGCTATGTAATAATTACAAAAAAACTTACCAAAAAATTCTTGATCTCAACAACCAGAAAATGTATTGGGCTAATAGTTGGTTAAAACTACAATACTAATCAATAGCATCTTTGCAGATGTGTGATGTATACAGAAAAATAAACAATTTTGTATTATTTTTTCAATCCCCAACAAGCTACAGGTGAGTTCGTCAACTCATTCAGCGTAGCTCGGGACCTTCTGTGATAATCCATAATATAATGAGAATTGCTAAAAACCACCAAATTGATTTCAAAATTGCTCACCTAAATATATTTAAATACTCTTAGCCATGATGCTTCATTATTTACATTACCTAGGTAACACATAGGGGTGTTTACCACATCGGTTCTGTTCTACTCATTACGGATTCTGGACATGCACTCGGAAGTCCACGCGTCGATAACAACTGACGACAATAATTAATAAAAGAGTTCCCTGTTGTGTGGTGTGGCTGATCGTATAACTTGATAATTCCCAAGGCGAAACAGGCCCCCAAGGCCGGCTAACGTTATTGACGGATTGTTAATTTATCGATTGTCATATTTTTGTCACTCGAGCGATCGCTTCAGACATTTGTCACCAGCCCGCAGAAATCACAACATCATCTAGCTTCATCGAAATCAGCAGTTATTGAGTGGAACGAGGGCTCATATAATAGTACGAGCGCCAATAATGATTCTCCTTTGATGTTGGAAGTAGATACTATCACATCAAATTATGTGATGGCATTTATGTTATTCTATTTAGTCTCTCAACTCATATGAATAACCATGATAGAAAGCAATGCCTCTATGTAAGAAAGAATCCAGGAGAAATACCGACAATGACACACTTTTTTTAAACTCATAAAAACGGACTTTGATTTCAAAACCGAATCTAACATCCCTATTCCTGATTATCATAAACGATTAAATTACTTGTGCCGTTCCTCATCTAAATAACAAGGAACAGCTCCAGAAAATTTGAAATTATTACTATTATAATAGTCAAGTGTGTTTCCGTATGTATGTAGGTATGTAACTCAACTCCTCACAAACGGCAAAACTGCGATGTTGATGGGGTTTGTCGCAAAATGATGGGTAAGTTCCTGGCAAGGTTATAGGCTATAGTTCATGTCGTACAATCTCTTCCTTCATCGTGAACTCGGTCATCCTTAGTGACGATGATTGCATACACGTTTGTACTAAATAGGGAATTTCACCTCTTTTCACAATGAATAGGCACGTGATGCAAATGACGGACAAACGTATTTACCCCTTCTTTGGTCATGCAATATAACCTTGGCATATAACATACATGGCATACAATATTGGCCATATGCAATGCCCTTATTTTGCTACTCCAAGTTCTCCCAAGGGAAGAAAAAAATCCAATAAAGGGATTTTAATTCAAATTGAAGAAGCTAAATGAACGGGACAGTGTTAAAAAAATCTCAGGGGTGGGGCTGTTGAAGCGTGAGAGCAGAATACCACTATGATAAATTCCAATTTTGACAAAAATTCCAAGCAACTGTTACCTAAATTTTGACTCTGGAATTTCAAAGAGAGATGCACAAAGAATTACCAAAATAGAAGATTTATTGAGAAATTTGCAACACACTTTCGAGCTGTTCCTTGCCACTCTACCTATCAAGAACTCTTTCATGAATATCAAATTCAAAATAAGAACTCTTTCATGAATATCAAATTCAAAATTTAATTTTAAACGGCAGAGGTGGCTGAATTTTGGGCATGGATGACTGTACCATCCATGCAACACAATATATAGAGCATGAAGGAAAGATGCAGACTTCTCAAGCTCCAAATGTTGGTCTGGTAGAAGACAGCAGATTCATACAAATTCAACTTTCAAATTGTTAAGTTTCACAAAAACAACACAATTAATAATAAAGGCAACCATGTGCCACACAAGTCTTGTGGAGGGGTAGAAGAGCGTTCGTGAATCCTCAGGCCGTCCAAGGAGAACTAACTGGACCGTAGATTGTAGGACAAAAAAAATAAGATAAGTGCATTCTACTATAATAGCAAATAACCTGGCTATGAACTGTGTCATCATTTTGAAAAAACAAACCCCTTCAAAATCGGTCCAGTAGTGTGAGTACTGGAGCAGGGCAGGAAAACCCATGAGAACAGGTAGATAAGGTTTGGATATCTCAATCGATGGGCATATGGATGAAGATGTATGAAACGGAAGTCTGCCGGCATAGATCGGCCGAGGATCGAACATAGGATCGAGGTATTGGCGGCCAATTTAAAATTCCAGATTTGGTCAAAAACCAAATTATTTCTGAACGTTTCATATCCTATTCTGCTTATCTCAAAGATCACATATCAGAATGTCTGCCACCACAATTCGTTGACGGAGTTGCTGATAGACTAAATTCAAAATGTACAAATTATAACCCGAAACCCAAACAATAGGTAGATGTATGAAATGTTCACCTTCTCATTCTCATTCTGCTCAGCCTACTGAGTACGAAAACCCTAGTCTGCCGATTTAAGTATGCCACAAACGTACTTGCAGACAAAGTCCAAAAAACAGGATTTCCTACCCTGATTGATGAGGAGTTTTTGCTAAAATTCGCACAGTGCATTCTAAATTAGAATACATGATTGGAACCACCAGTCTGCCAGTTGAAAATGCCCATAAAAGTACTGACAGACGAAGTCCAACAATTTGGATTTTAGGCCAAAAATGGACGAAATTTGGTAAATGGCCGATATTTACCCATCTAATCCTGCTTAGGTATATATATCCGAAAACATAAGTGTGCCAATCATAAATGAACGTACCTACTGGTACTGACAGACGAGGTCCAAAATTGTGATTTTGGACCAGAAATTACGAGTTATTGGTAGATGGCTGAAATTTACCCATGTAATCCTGCTTAGGTATAAATAAATATATTAATTACGAACGGAATTCTTAGCCTCACCCCTACTCAATTTTTTGTCCCATGATCATGTCCCATAGGCGTAGTTATCCCAGGGCGTAGTTATAACAGATCAATAAAAGATTGTAAACGCGCAGCGCCGAGTATAGATACATTGATGAAGAAGTGTTAAATTTCAGGAATAGTTTTAGAATGGTCTGAAACGGATTTCCATGAAGAAAATTTTCAAAAATTTGCATTAAGTACCTACCTACCTACAAAAAATTTGAAGCCATTGAAATAGCTTCATTTTCTTCGAAAATTCGCTAAAACACACCTTTGAAAATGTCACCCTCAAGTTTCTGACTCCTAGAGAAGATTGACGGTCCAACTCCGGTCCGCCAACTTCGAGGCACATACGTCTAGACTGCCAAATTTCATTAGTTTTGGTATTGTAACTGAGTAAAGTGCTACCGACCGAGTTGGATTTTTTTTTTTCAAAGTCGATTATCGGATTCTAGGTACCTACCTATTTGGAAACGTAAGACATCAAATTTCGAGAGGGGCGTCAAAATATTTGTTTCTTGAGCGATTTCAAAGGTTCATTATTGAAAATGATAAACGAAAATAAGACGTAAGGAGTTAGGAAAGGCCATCGTGGCGAGAGGAAGCCCACGAGTTCTAGTTTGCTGGAGGAGCACGAACATAACTGTGCTTTGATACCCGGACGAACCGGTGCAGCTTGTATAGCTACGAGAGGAAGGAAGGTTGAAGAAGACAGAAGGAGGCAGGAGGAACTTGATGAATATCCAGAACGAAGTGGGAAAGAAGAAACCATCCAGAAGGTATTTGTCATTCAAGAGGATCCCGGATCTCTATCGCATCAATATGGACCGCCACCGTTCACTTGCAATTAAACATGTTGTTCCCTGTTTTTTTCGACCTCGTGAGTTTGGTCGAGTTTCCAGAAACGGAAGAAGTTGGGATCGCCGGCTATTGGACGGTGGACGACTTGGAATGGGAGCTGATAGCGCTAACATTCTGGAACGCAATACCAATCAGATGGGTACCAACTTATACCATCTTTACATTCCTTTCAAGAGCACTTATTATACCTAAAGAAAAAGGAGGAAAATCTACTGTTATGCAAGCAGTAAGACAGGCAAAGATGTATACAGTCGATTCTCGATCATTCAAAACTCGAGGGGGCTTGAAAAAACTTCAAATACTTAATTGAGTCTTTGATTCATCGAATAGTTTGAATTAATGAGAGGGGTGGATAAAACATTCAAGTTAACGAGGTTTTTTTTTTGTAGGAACTTGCTTTAATGATGCAAAAATAATTTTAAAAAAACCTAAAATACAACATTTTAATGTTTTCTAAATTTAATCATTTTAACATGGAACATGTTTTAACCATCACCTAACTCGTGATAACCGTCCGCCCATCCGTTACGTTTTCTATTTGTATGAAAATAATAAATACTGCATGTTGTTACGACAACTCTGCGTAATGAAAACACGTTCCATGCTTTAAGAAATTTAGGCGCAAGGCATTCAAGCGCAAAGTCATTCATAATATTGATTGTATAATATTACAAAATATTGACAGTGAATTTGCAATAGGTAACGGAATTATTTACATGTTTGAAGAAGTGAGTAAGTAACCACTTGGTGTGGGTTTACGTTATTATATGTACGTGGGGGAGGGTTCTTAATGCGATTAGGTATTATACATTGGTTTCGCTCCCTCACTACCGAAGGTAGGTACTATGTATTCGTGCAGAAATTGAAATCTTTGTCTTCCAAAACCGAAATTCCCACTTGCTCTTTACGTTTAAGAGCTTTCTGAACAATTTTGGTTCCGTGTCTCTCTGTCCGTCGGTCTGTGGTCTATTCCTTGCCCCAGGCAAAACTATATAATACATAGATTTACCTTATATTTATCATAACATATAAGGCAAAACTTCATATAATATATGAAGTTACATATTACATACGTAGTATGAAGTTATGCCCCATTACATATTATTATGCCCTAAATCATAGCTTCATGATATGAAGTTATGATTAGAACCAATTTGATGAAATTTGAGGGATTGTGCGGTTTATTCCGTGACGGCCCTCTATCAATATCATTTTCATCGAGCTACTGCGTGAGCGCATACGCAAACATGAATTTCCTGAAACTACGATTTCTTAGTTAATTAATTGACTTATTTCGCTAAAATTCGGAGGGTAGTAGGAGGTTGACAATTACCTTCGAATTTCAACACGATTGTATCAGTAATACTCACTGCGCATGAGCAATTTTGAAATGTGTTTCATAATCATAACTCCGGAACTACTCGACCAATTTCGGTGAAATTCTCAGGGATTGTGCGTGGTAGCCCCTAGACAGTCCCTTATTAATTTCGAAGCCATCGGACCACTAGTAGCACCACTAGCATGCTCAAACTTGAATATCATGAAACTACCCAGCTCCTAATGGACTGAGTTCGCTCAAAGTTGGAGTGTAGTTGAGTTCTGACTCCAAGACAATCACCTATGAATTTCGCCACAATTTGATAAGTGATGGCTACTATGCATGCGCAAACTTTAAATTTACTGTTATAGGCTTAGCTCCTGTACTATTCTACCAATTTCGCTGAAAAGTTGACTAGGTACTTAAATGATTCTATAGGTCCATTTTACAAAAGGGAGGAAGCCATGTACTGCCCACCCAGCTTGGCAGACTTTTCTTTAATGGTTGCCCTAGTTTGTTATGGGTGCACTGGTTAGTTGATCACCAAACTGTCCTGTGCAGCGCACGGGTTAACCAGCTAGTTTTTTCCATAGTTGGTTCTATTCATTTCTTCAGATAAGGCTCGACCGGTAGCACAAAATAATCACCCATTCAGAGAGTCGGTATTCCATGTTTCCATAGGCCACCAGATAAGACACGATTCGATGACCCTAATTAGTCAAAGATAAGGAATCGAATCGGGCACCATGATGAGAGGATTATCGCATAAAAAATACCTCGTTTAAGCGGAGCAAAGATGTTTGAATGGGCGTACGAATATGAATGGAGTTCACCTTGACATTGTGAAGATGTTATCGCTGGCTCCAACAATGAGCTTCCTCAAGTGGGAGGGTTTTACTGTCGGGGAATATCAAACTGCCTTGCGAGGCCCACCCTCCGACCCGCCACTGCCACCTAAATAGACTAAAACAGTCCCATTGCCTCCCCCACTAGTATACCTTATCCGTGTTTCTCGCTAGGCCCATGGGAACGAGACCAAGTCAGCGGTCTAAGAAATGTCCCTCTTTCTCGGAGGTAGACAGCCTGTCTGCAACTCCGGGACAACAACCTGTCTTTTTTTCAAAACCTTATCTGTCTCCTAGCTTACTGGCGGCCACTGAGAGAGTAACAGAGCCTTTCACATTAGATGTCCCCACGGTTCAGCAATAGGTTCTTGAAAATTACTCACATCTCACAATTACGTTCGGAGTTGGTGTGAATTGTTTCCCAAAAGGTTGTAAGTGAGTTGGTCCCACATAATACCCAGTGAGTATCAGCAGGATATTTATATATGGGATGGTCACAAACCATACTTAAAGAATTGGATGTCTTACAGGAAATACACTATGATATGACCACATATACGAGATATATGAACATGAGACCACATAATATATGAACATGAGATATGATGGTGACACTGTAATATTCAGCAGCCTTCGAACAACTCCCCAAAGTCGGACCTTCAAGAACAGGAGAAACTCCTAAACAAGAAAAGGATCATTCAGAATTCGTTAAGGATTCAGGATTAAGGATTCATGATGATCATGAAGACAATTATATTGAAGAAGGAACTCCCAACGGAGCCAAACGTGGGAGGTTTTAACACCTTGTAACATTCAAATATTGCTAGTTACTATTGTAACAACTCATTTTATTTCACACCAGTGGCGTATTTAGGGG
>JAEMON010000006.1:23980870-23993246 GCA_030264115.1 Lygus lineolaris
AATAAACCGTTGTGTAATAATTTGCAGCGTTTTTTAAATTTAGAATTCACGTTCCAAGCCACCCCTCCACAGAAGTGGAATTCTACAATATCATTTTTCGAAGTATCGAATGAGAACTCACACTCAAGCCACCCTACTCACCTGGTGTGAGGTTCTGAAGCAATTATTTTAAAAATCATCGTCGATAATTCATCTTCAAGCCACCCGTCCTATGAAGTGAAAATACGAATCAAATACTCGCCTTACCAATTATATTAATTTCTTATTAGCGTAAGAATATTAATTTGATTATATTTGTGTACTATTCATCGTCATTTGTACTGTTTATACGGCACTTGTACCTAACATACACTCACACGTAGGTTCAGACTCAAATATTGATCCTGATTTAAATTCAAGAAATACTCTCTCCTGAGAGTATCATTCTCCTATAAGTAGGTAACTTCCCTTAGACGAAGAGCCAATAATTATGGAGCATTTGTTGAACGCTGCCGCTGGTAGTAATCAACAGCAGGGTCAAGGGAACCAACCTCCTGCCGAAAATCTTTTTGCAAATCCCGATTATTAATTTTGTAATTCGACGCGTTGAGGCAGCAATGCGCAACATCAATCCCGCGAATGCTAGGTATTCACTACCTGAGTTTAAGAAGAAACACGCGCCAATTTGATTCCCATCTTTGATTGAAACCCTGGGAAACTCAGACCTTTTCTTGATACATGCCAAAAGAAAGCCTAACAGATTTGATAACTAACCGGTTTGAGACATGAAGAGAACGAACACCCCTTTGAATTCCACGAGAAAATAAAATTAAAATTGAATTTAATCATTGCCTACATTAAGAATCACGAAAACCCATCTGGGCAGGTCGTACTCGTGAAACATTATCAGAGTCTTGCTTTACGAACCCTCTTACTCTTCCTTCAGAGAGCCTTTGGGCAGCCAGCTTCTTACTAGACAGCCCAAGACACTCGGAGAAGCCTTTTCCATGTTAACGAACGATTACCAGATATTGCGATATCAAAACTCAAACTTCAACAAAAACACCCAAAAACCTGGTAATCCCGAAACTGGAAACGATCCAAAAAGTTCAACTCCAAATTCTCATACTAAAACAAATAAACATTTTCAGAAAATTCGGTGAAGGAATATATTAAGAACCAAAGGGAAGAAGCTGAAGAGAGTACCGATTTGGCTGGAAGCATGGAAGAAAAGTACGCTGCGATCTCCAATGAGAATGCTGTGCGAGGGGTCATAATGGTTCAGGCAGAGAAAGGAATAGGGATACGTTTGGAGGACGAGCCAGTGCTGGAACAGTAACCAGCCATTGGTTAGCCATAGCGTCTCTCCTGGAATGGCTAACCACTAGAAGTTACGGGTCCTGAGGTGTCGATTCCTCTCAAAGACTGTCTGGAAAGCGGCGGCGTTTGATCCTGATGGTTTTTGGCTAAAGAAAAGGAGCCTAAAACTGTATAGCAGGAGGAGTTATGGTCCCGCGGGGGAGGATGTCACGGACAGGGAGCCAACTCCACCTGTTATTATCTACTTTATAATCTGTTTTATTGAATTCAATTGAAAAATTCCGATTTGAGGATTGGTTTCTACATGTCTGAGGATGAGACCCTAAGAATTTCAGCCCTCCAGGTCAATCATAAGGGGGAGAAAATATTCCAAATAGGTGAAAAAACGTCGTTTTTAGTCCACTTTTTAGCTTTTCTCCCAAACTGCTTCAACGACTTTGATGAAATTCGCAGGATTTACTCTTCTAACAAATAGAAACTAGTTTCAATACCCCTCATCTCCACAAAAATAGATTGATGGCCGGAATCAGCGTTGAAATCCGCAAAAATAGCCTTTTTCAGGTTTTTACGGGTGAAGAAAATAGTGTGAAGCCTCGCACCAGATATTTTACTTTGAGAAGTTTCCTCAATTACTGAATTTTGTTATGAATGAAGGACTTTATAACTCCCGGTTAATAATAATTACAGGTAGGTACTCATTGTGCCATGGAATGATTGTGAACTTCGCGATTTAATAACGAGAGGTACTTATTATGGATCTTTACAGATGGTGACCCATAAAGTAGTATCTTGAAATGCAAAACATCAAATTCTGAGGGGGGGGGGGTAAAAACAATTTTTTACTTTCCCCAGCCACCTGAAGGTGAATGGAAAGTATTCCGATCAGCAGAAACCCCAATTTCTGAAACACCACCTTTAACTGGTCCTAATGGACATCTGATCAATTTTATCAACTTTTTGGAAAAGTGTATGTAAGTCCGTAAGTATGTATGTATTTGTATGTATCTGTGTACGTATGTGTATGATCAAGATTGCGGCCCCTACGAAAATGATACAAAAATTCCGATTTCGAGAATTGGTCTCCACGTGTCTGAGGATGAGACCCTGAAAATTTCAGCCTTCCAGGTCAATTATTAGAGGGAGAAAATATACCAAATAGGTGAAAAAACGTCGTTTTTAGCCAATTTTTTAGCTTTTCTCCTAAACTGCTCTAACTATTTTGATGAAATTCACAGGACTTACTCTTCCAACAAGTAGAAACAAGTTCCAATTACTTACCCCTCATCTCCACAAAAATAGATTGAGGGCCAAATACAGCTGAGCGAAAGTAGTGTGAAGCCTCTCGCCAGATGTTTCGTGATCGATTCCAAAGGTTCATTATTGAAAATAATAAACCGAAATAAGTAAAAATGATCGAATAAAAAGAGAAAAGGAGAGGAAGGTTATTATAATAGTGAGAGAGGCAGTAAGAGGATTGGCGAAAGGAATGTTATGTGACGACCGACTTGTTGGACAAGTGGTGGCATGGTGGAGGGGGGTGGCAAACCTGATGCTGGAAGTCCTTGGCTGCTATGCGGAACTTGGCCCTGCTTGATTCTGCTCATAGGTATCGATCGATTGTCAAACCGAAAAATCGATTTAGAAGAATCGAAAAGAGGAATCCAAAATGTTAGTGGTGCTGGAGGGGTTTGTTTGGAGTGGGGGGAGTGTTTTCAGTTTCTTGAAACAGGATCGCGGGTCCTGTCGCGACCTTTGGCGAGACGGGGCTGTGCTGGGGATTCCCGCTGTATACATATTTATTTTTATGTACTGGATTCACGCAGGCTCAGGCCCCCACCAGGTAGGTATATTTTTTATATCATTCAATTAATAACTATATATTATGAGGGTAAGTACCTACCTAAATAATAAAAATTTAGAACTTATTGTAAAACTAAAACCATTATGAAAGACTGTTGATTGTTTACAATTTAATCTTTAGAAACAAGAATCGTTACCTATGAAAATACCTACATCATTTTTATTGCTTCCGAGTACACTAACCTTCTGAAAGGTGTAAGAATTGTGCCTTTCAAAATCAAAATTTCCACTCGAATTTGACGTGTAAACCTTCCCAAACAATTTTGGTTTGGCGTCCCACTATCTGTGTCTGTGTGTCCACGAATCCTTGCAACACGCATGACGTCAACAATACTGGTTTATTATCAAAACTGGGTTAATTATCTTTTATTATTTCTGTTACGTCGATCACGAAATCATTTTAGTGATTTTTCGAAGAAAATTCAGCTATTGCAATAGTTTCAAAATTTTAGTTATGCAAATTTTTTTAAATTTTCTCCACGGAAATCCGTTTCAGACCGTTCTAAGCCGATTGCTGAAATTTAACGCATTTCCATATGTAAGTGTATACAAACAGAATTAACCTTCAATTGTTGAGAAACTACTACATTGAGAACACTTATTTAAGACATTTAAATTCAATTTTTTAAATAGGTTTGTTGTTCAGATTCTTTTGAATGTAACTATTAGAACATAGAGCTATTTCAATCTTTGGGCGAGGTTAAATAAAACTTGAAGGCAAATACGCTTAATACATACATACGCGTTGAACGAGCCAAAGACGCTAGAATCACCCCTCTTGATACGAGTTGGACGTGTTAAATACACTAGAATCTAGTGCCTTTACCCTCCATTTATATACACTCAAAGGGTAGTCATTATGATAACTCTGATTCAAGAAGTGATTCCTAGATCCGGTTAGATGATCCTAATCGCGATTTACATTCCTTTACCATGGTTAGTAGCGGTGTTGGATTCCACCATATTAGGTTAAGCTTTAACCATGATTAACAACTAAACAGCCGATCTTGGTCTGGGGGAGCCGGGTCGCTACGAAGTTGCGGACCTCAGCACATCAGCTGTCTTGGTGTTGAATTCTCCCAGTATACACAAGTAGGTCTAAAAGAGTTGAATTTTCGACGGATTCGTGTTCAGAGTGTTTGAAAAAGTGGAAATCGATCGTTTTTATGTAAATACAGTGATGACTGACTGATAAGTGCGAAAACGAAAACATAGGTCCTCTGAATAATAATTAAAGGTAGGTACTCATTTTCCACAAGAAGTGAGTGGTGGGCTAGGAACCTACTAAAATCATTGATCATTACAGGTAAGTAATAGATTGACCTATACAGAGAAATAATAAACAGTTGCGTAATAATTTGCATCGTTTTTATCCCCTACTACTGCCTGTTCTGTTACACAGAGGAATACTACTATTGCTCGTTTTTAGGGAATGCCACAATATCACGTGTCTGACTGGTGGCCCGAACGTGGACCAAATGAAGGGGAAGGTTCCCGAGAGAAGAAGGGGCCACGGAGAATCAAGAAATAGGTCTCTCGGGACGAGTAACAGTAAACAGAGGACCTAACCTGCCCTTCCGCGACGACAGTGAGTGCACTTGAGTTCTGAAGACTGTCTTTGAAGATTTTGCTTGCTCACTACCGAAGAAGTAACGTGCAAGAAGTAAAAAAAATATGTTGTCCTCCAAAATCAAAATTTCCGCTTGCTTTTTACGATTCAGAGCTTTCTGAACAATTTTGGATCCTTGTCTGTCTGTCCGCCTTTTCTTGTCCCAAACAAGTCAATTGTATGAGATTTTCAGTGATTTCTTCAGGGACACATTACTGAGGACGTAGATATGCAGCAGGGGTCCACACGCCTTTTCTCAAATTGGGAAATCAAGATTGAAGTTTTGCAATTTCATTCGGCCACCGTTCTTCACGCCTCTGTTCATCCTATCAAGTTCGAGTTTGCACAAATGAATGTTGATCAATCCTATGAAACTTCCTGTTGAGTTTAAACGACAAAAAAGTTAAATTCTGGCTACGTTTTGGGGGTTTGGCGCTTGGACCTTCTGGTAAAACTGACATGAATTATTGCAAGGTCACCTTTGTATTCGAGAGAAAATATTATCCAGGTCCTAAGTAGAGGTGAGTTTGTGCAATCCGAGGTGGATCACTTTTTGAGCAGGGGGAGAGTACTCAAAAAATGTCTTTTGAGCATTTAGTGCCGATTTTATGGTTGAGAAAGAAGAATAAGGTAATGAAAACACCATTATCTTATTTTTTCTCGAAGGTAAGTCATGTTTTAGGTATCTATGCTGGTTAAAATAATTCTGAAATCTGCAATAGATACGAGAAAGTACTGCATGCAAAACGTCTGTCACGTTGGGTGGGCAGTAAAGCTTCCTCAGTTTAGTAATATGGTCGTAAAGAATCAGTTAGGTAGTGAACATTTGAACGAAATCGGTGGAATAGTTTCGGGGTTATGTATTTGACAACAAATTTCAAGTTAGCGCATGTGCAGTAGCAATCATCGAGCCAACCGTGACGAAATGCAAACGTAATCGTATTGGAGTCATCCCTCAACTACCCTACAAGTTTGAGCGAAATCGGTCCAACAGGAACTGAGAAATCTTAGTTTAAGGAAATTCACGTTTTCGCATGCGCACACTCTATTAGTAGGTCACCTGCTATGAAACTAATAGGGGACCGCCATGGGCCCGCTGAAACCCTGAAAATTTCGCCCAAATTGGTAGAGCAGTTCCGGCAAAGTTATGCCTGTGACTAGAAATTGACCACATACGGACAGACGGCTTACTGAACAGTAAGCTTTGAAGCCCGAAAAGCGAGTGAAAATTTGAATTTGGTGGTCATGTTTTTTACAACTTGCACTAATACAATCATAGTACCTTCCGTAGGTAGGAAGCAAAACCCTTGTTGAGAAATGAAATTGAAGGAGAGGAGTTGGACCCGCTTTACTAAATTTTGGGTCGTCGACCAGCAAAATCTGAGAGCCCTTGACAAGACGAATCCAACGATACACATACCTAATTCAATCTTGATTAAAACGTCGCTTGGACCCTTGTTGCATATCTACGTCCTTCATAAAGTGGCGGTTTCACTGGCTACTTTCACATTCATCACAATGATTATAAGAAACTCTGAGATCCGTGCCTCGGCAGGTGCCCAGCCCCCTGCATCCCAGGTTAGTTCTTCGAAATGTTTGGTGGGTGATTCTTATAGGGAATCATGTTCTTACGAGTATGTTTAGGATGGTAATTTACAAGCTATGTATTCGTGCAAGAAATAAACAAAATGTGTGTCCTCCAAAATCAAAATTTCAACTTGCTTTTCACGTTTCGGAGGTTTCTGAACAATTTCAGTTTCGTGTCTGTCTGTCTGTCGGTTAGTGGTCATTTCCTTGTCCCAGGCAAAACTATCTATATGAAGTTATGTCCCGAATTCGATGGAATTTTCAGGGATTGTGCGGATTAGCCCCGTGACGGTCCCCTATGAATTGCATAGCCACCAGATCACCAGTAACTTGTGCGCATGCGCAAACGTGAATTTCCTGAAACCAAGGTATCTCAGTTCCCAATCGACTTATTTCGCTCAAATTTGAAGAGTAGTTGGGGGCTGACTTCAAGACAATCACCTAAGAATTTCGTCAGATTTTATCAGTAATAGCCTCTACCCCGCAAGCGGAAACATTAAATTTTTTGTCATAGGCGTAGCTTCGGAACTACTGGACCAATTTCGGTGGAATTTTCAGGGATTACGCGAATTAGACACTAGAGGGTCCCCATGAATATTTTTATTTTCAAATAGGTAATATTGACCCGATGGGCCCGTAGGTAAGAGGGTTGACGTGTTTGTTTGGATCGTACCTACCAACTTCATACATAAACATTTGAAACATAGTTGCCCTTCTCATGTACGTAAAACTTAATAATTTAAACTACCTAATCGAGTCTCTGCAATTCTTGTTTTTTTTCTAAGTATAGCTGTTGGAGTTATGACAAACAATGTTATTGGACATAAGGTAAATTGTCTGTTGACTCTTCTTCATACCATGATGGTTTTATTGATTGAGATTATATTCTCATCACGATTACATTTTAATAATAATTTGTAATCAGACGTGGTGGGTAATCCGCCAGAAAAACCAGACCTTGGATTACCTGAATTGATACAAATCGACAGCTGACAACGGGGATTTCCTGAGTGCCGTAATTTTGCATGTACGACTTCAAATTCTGATACAGCGCCCTTGACAACCAACGAGTTCTACTTTTCAGCTCAAAATGTTCATTAGGTTGGCTGTAAAACGGGTGAGAAGATCGCGCGTGACGTCATCTGTTCTGTGGAGAGGAGGGTGCCCCTCAGGCGGGCGCGAGGTGGGTGACGGCATCTGTATCTTTTTTACGGCACTTCAATCATCGGATACCCCACATATAGCACCTCTTTGGAAAGCTCTCACAAACATTTTTCAGTTGAACGAATAAAATGGAATTGCCCAATACCAATCGTACCAACCCGCCTAATAACAACTGATGAATAACTGAACTGAAGGAAACAGGTCGGAGCGATGGATTGAGTGGGAGTGGCCGAGGGTGTCCTTGATCAAGGAAGACCGGCCGGATGGGGGTCAAGGATACGGCATATTTCGGAGACAGCTGCCAGTCAGGTCTACGATAATATTAGATCGAACCATATACTTCCGGGATCTGCATATGATTTCCCTGTGTGTGACTTACTAAGCAAATAGTTTCTAGAATGAACCATTGAATTGGAATTAAAATTGTTGAAATGTCAATATGATAAAACTTCTATTGATAGCAACTTCCAGAAATTGGTATGAGTCTCGTCTTCTTATAAATGCAACGCTCTCTCCAACAGTAAAGTACAAATACATTGCTTCCAAACCACCAAATATTTCGAATAATGAGATTTGTTTTTACTTCCGTGAGGTGAAATTTTTTCCTCTCCAAAATCTTAATTTCCAATCGCATTTTACGTTTTACACCTCTCTTTTTGAACAAATATTGGGATCTTGGCAATCACCATTCTCTTGTGATATTCTCAGATGTCAAATTGTAATAATTTTGTGTGAAATAACCAATCATGCAGCATGAGTTGATGAGCGAATTTAAAAAAAATCATTTCAACCTATTATTGAATGAAGTATGAAATTTTAAAATATTTGGTGGGCCATTCTTATAGGAAATTTTGGGCTGATTCCAAATATACCATACTTATACATTTATGTTCCTGTGTTTAAGCTGGTAATTTACACCCAAAACCTTAAAACGTTTTTCGACCGTTAATTTGAAAAATTTGGCCCCTAAGACCCTCAACAGTAGTTTCACCTACTCCGAAAATTCAGGCTGACAAACTCATCCTTTCTTTTTAAATTATTGATATTTTGAATTTTTCATGGATTTTCATATCGAAAATAGGCTCTGGTACCGTCTGGAGTCACACGTATAAATCCTCACATACTCATATTATTTATACATATATTATTATTGAAATGCGCAGGTCTTTTTCAAATTAATTGAATTTCATTCCACTCAAAATAATATTTTGAGTATTAATATAATATTATCTTTCAAAATACACAATGTCACATAAACAATATCTTTAACATCCCAACATTTCAAACAGCCATCAAAACATACGCTGCCAACCAATCAAAAATATAATCATGAAACTACCTAACTCAGAATAGCTTAGAATAGAATTAAACATTAATTTAATGTTTAATTGACAATACTGTTACCATGGGGATGAAATTCTCGAATTGAGTTTTTGTGGCAGCTCGCCAAGTATAGCTATTTCTCAATTCTTATTTTCTTTTCCGTATTTCGTCTTAAACATATTTTTGAAGCATAGTGGATGCTTGCATAACAGAATAACTGGAGTAACTATGTTCCTAATTCCATAGCCATATACCTACTGAGCCCCACCTCCGCTCCCCCTAGTTCTAGATCCTTAGCAATTCCTTCTGAAGCATAGTAGGTTTTATGACGAAGTATTCACTAACTTGAAATTCGTTGTCATGTAGGCTCCGGAAGACAGCCCTGGAGACTTCGGAACTACTCGACCAATTTTGGTGAAATTTCCACTGATTCTGTACGAACTCAATGAGAAAACAGCACAACAACTGCGCAACTGACGCTCGAAGGGTGAACTATATTGCTTGGAGGCGAGGCTACTGAGAAGTAGAGCTGATTAAACACGCACCTTCCACTCGAGCTTCCAGTCTTTTGACTTCTGCACCAAAAATCTTACCCCCTTCCCTTCTTCATCTTATAGTATAGATATAGTTATAAATTCTGTATTACGTATAGCCTCTAAATCGAACCAGCGCACCCCATTAGTGAACCTCTACACCAATTTTGACGTCCTCTCTCTGAGAATGACCTACATATATAGACTAGCGATTTATGTACACAAATCCTGGGATTCCCTCAGAAAAACAGTCAATGCAAGGCCCACTAGAAGCAATGTAAGCAGATTTCTAGCAGTCGATTTATTACCGAAGAATGATTACTATAATAGGCAGTTACCATGGCTAGCGCCATCAGTGTGCAAGTACCTGCCAATACCAATCAAAACTTCAAACCCACATTCGCTTTTCAAAAAAAACCTATACACATGAATGTATAGATGATGAATCACGCTAATGCGAACATCATTAGGCAAAAATTCAAGTTTTGAACTCATTAAGACGCTCACCCACTATCTCATATTTCAACTATACTATCCTAGTAAATAGTGATGTAACACTTATACCTATTATTAGGTATAATCTTGTAGTGTGTAGTAGACTCGCTCATTTTTGAAATATGAATGTCCTACATGTATACCTACCTATGTGATGTAACACTTAATATATACCTATTGAGAACACTGGAAGAGACGGCCTGGACGGGTCCAGGGACCTTAGGCCCAGAACCAATTAGGAAGCATTACTGTTATATTCATGCGGTTATTACCTAATATGTATCGATATTTATGTTTATAAATGAATAAATAAATGAATAAAACCACTAAAAGGGGGAGCGCCGCGGCAGCGCGATTGGGGTGTTTACGAGTACAATGCTCGCGCTGCCCACTTCCCTCCTCACTACCCTTCTCACTTTCACGGAAGTAGGCTGAATGTAAATGAGGTATAACAGACTTCAGTGATCTATACGAAAATACTTTATACATACTTGGCAGAGATTTTTGTTGAAACCCAATAAGTTTGTTTGGAACAAACCTTCTGTCACTGACTTCTATGCTTCAACACGATTTTTTGTCCTTTTTTTTCAACTTAAAGTTTGAAGGATGGAGGAAGGCCCGGATTAACATAATCTGAGTTAAGTCAATTAAGGAGGCTCAGGTAGTCCAACACCCCGACTATTCACAGTCAAATTTCATCAGAATGTTTTGTGAGCTTCCAAAGTTCTGGTAATACATTTGCATATCATTATGCTGGACTGATAGATCAGGATCGGAGAGCTCTGTTCTCGGTAGGTCGTTACTCGAATGGGTTCATCATCACGCGCCTCCTCTACCTCTTCTCTGCCCAGTGAAAATGGATTCCTCTCAGAGGAACGACGAACTATCAGACTTCCAAGGTTCTTGTAAGTTGTCGCTCTGCACTCTGCAGGTTGGTACATACCCTAGACCCAGGGGGATTGTATTTATATCAGGAAAACACAATAGGGAGTTTCCACCACATCCTACCATAATGTAAATTAAAAGATTAGTAGTACCTATACATTTATGTTATTAATAGCATAAATTATTATTATTACTTACCATGTCATGCCTCTAAGTTTCCATGTTAGTGATTACCCCGAGTATCCCGTTTCTAACTTGATTCATTTCTATGCCGACTTTTGGCTCAATAAAGCATAAAGCCTAACTATGAAAGGTTCTATCTCACTTAGGACCAAAGACAGGGTGGGCTGTATGAAATTAGTACAGGTCGAATCTGTAATATTCACACTTGAAATTAAATTGCACAGCACAATTTCAAAATATGTAAACAGCGTTAGCTTAGGTGATAGGCGTGGAGAGGTATGGCGAAGAATCAAACTCTGGGGCCCATAGAGCCAATTGTAGAGCTTCTGTCTATTAAAGAGCTTCCTATTTTACTTTGAGATAGCAGAGGGAGCGCAATTAGCGGCGATTCTCATGTTAAGACACTAGAATAATATATACTTTATTCCCATTGTAGCAAGTGGGGGAAGCCAAAAATCAATTATATATATGAACAAATTATAGTCCAATTATTTTAGTTTAAAATAATGTAAATTTAATAAGATATGTATAGTATAAAATTTATTCCAGCCAGCCTATATTGGAAGCCAGCTTGACCTAACGTTCAGTGACAGGCAAACATTTATCATAAACTAGCCGGTTACCCATACGTTGCACGGTCCCACACGTCTACCCACTCACTTCACTGGTTGTCCAGATTCCAAACGCTCGCTTCACTCGCATGATTGGTTAATCGTGGTGCTACTACAAAAACCTCACCGTTCACCAAGCCAAGTGAACCCACTCCGTAAAAAAAGGAAACTCTAAACCGTCGATTGGTGAAAACATGTGGGAAAACATCAACTCTAACAATCCAACACTTCGCTCGCGGTTTTTGGTCCAGTCCGCACATCCCGCGTCACCATAATGAGCATTTTAAGACCAATCGTTCTCTCCCAACAAGGACTTGAATAAGGTTTGGACGAAAAAAGGAGCAGAAACATTGTTGAGTTGTGTATCGTGAACTTTCCCGAGTAGGCCGAATTCCCGTTCAAAGATCGTAGCTGATCAAATGTAACTTTTCCTAGTTTCCACCGGATCGAGCTTCTCGTTTACTTTTATTAGCTTCCTTAGTTACTTACTTCCTTATGAAAGAACCTACAACTCTAGCAAAATTTTATGTTTGTTACTTACTTCCTTATGAAAGATCCTACAACTCTTTTATTTTTTATGTTTGTTTAATTTTACTGTTCTTCTGAATTTATGCTGTGATTGGGCTTGCCCGTAATTTAAATAAATAAATAATATTAATAATAACTGGTAGGTAGTACACTCATTGTACACAATAAATATTGATTGTGAACCCGCGATATAATTACGGTAGGCATAGGTAGGTACTTACTATAATATAACAAATATAGGATCTTTTCAGATGGGGAGATGGGTGATCTATACAGGGTGTATCAGACTCGACTCGACA
>JAEMON010000006.1:23993378-24016246 GCA_030264115.1 Lygus lineolaris
AGTCGAGTCTGATACACCCTGTATAGAAAATAATAAACCGTTGCGTGATGATTTGCAGCATATCAAGGTTAGATTAGAGTGAAATTGGTTATAGAGAGAGGAAAGTATGATATTTTGATACCCGGCGGTGTGTATAGGTATGCCATGACCTTCGCCTTGACCCCTTTTTACCCAGTCTCCCTTGATCAAAGACATCTTACAGAGTCGAAGTACTTAGCACAGTGTTATGGCAGACACGTTTCCGCAAGAATTATCGAATAGGCAATTTAGGACTGAAATTCTGTAGTCAATTCACGTTGAATTTTATGTTTTCGTTTTCAGAGATTGAGTTATTGCTTGCATACCTTGCACATACATGTGATATTGCATCGTTTGTCCATGATCACATCCACAGAATAGGGCTCCCCCTCGTTCAGGCAGATCTGTTTGTATCCTGAAACAAACGGAAGAGAACAAAATTAGATAAGCTTATTATATTTAGCACAAATATTCAAACACTAACCACTATAACACCCGCGCGTTGGTCGGGTCCACATCTCACCATCCTAAGAAGAACATCAAGCAAACTCAAAAAAGAAAGTTCACTGGAAAAACAGCAGCCTTTCGACCCTAAAAACTTGAGTTGTTAAGTAATGCGTGCATTTCAGGGGACTTCCCTTTAGATGGGGAATTGTCCCGCAACTGAACAGCATTCCGAAATCTATAATAAGCGATACCCAACACGGATTCACGGGAGCGAACGGTTGGTCCTACAGTGCTCCTTGAGGTCTCATTCGACGCTAAAAGTTGTGATCTATTTGGAATCGATGGAAAGACCTTCCTAATGAGGAATGGACGTACCTACTTTTTCTATTCTTTAAAATTGTAGGTCCAACTAAGAGCTTTCTGATATGGGTCGCCAGTCCGATATGAAGGGTCGGAAATGAACGGAACAGATAAAAAAAGGGAGAGGAAAAACCGTGTGACGTCATTTGGTACATGTATTGCCTTCTCGCTCCCTCACGTGCGAACCGCGTCAGAATAACGTCACACGTTTTTACTTCCTCATTACCGACGTCATAATCCTTCAAAATCAGAATTTAGACTTGCTTTTTACGTTTCAGAGCTTTCTGAACAATTTTGCTTCCGAGTCTGTCTGTCTGTGGTCAATTCCTTGGCCCAGGCAAAACTATATATGAAGTTTTTGTCCGATTTTGATCATTAAGGGATTGTGCGGATTACCCCCGCGACGGTCCCCTGTTAATTTCATCACCGTTGGACCACTATAGTAGCGTGTATGCGTGCGTAAACGTTAATGTCCATATACACTGGTTTCTCAGTTCCTAATGGACCGATTTCGCTAAAATTAGGAGGGTAGTTTGGGGCTGACTCCAAGACACTAAACTATGAATTTCGTCACGTTAGAATGAGTCCATAGCTAACAGGCGTCACGAGACCAAGGTGGCAGCTGAGATCAATACCTAGCTATTCTGGTCCATGTCGCACTAACAAATTTCCCTTTATCACGAAGGTTACGTTTTTTCCAATCGAGTTTCCAAGTCTGATATTTTTTTCAAAATTGAGTGTTTTCACTTTCGTTACTGACTTCTGTTGAAAGCACAATTGCAACATGAATCAGAATCGCTGTACTTCTCAGACCCTTCGATTCATTTGTTAAAGATCCAATTTCGAAATTTGCACACGGTAGGTAGGTACCATATAGGGCGATGACATTCACTGGGGATCGTCTAGGCCGGTGGTTCCCAACGTGGGGGCGATCGCCCCCAAGTGGGCGATTCGGGTTATCAGGGGGGCAATAAATAAGTGGGGGGCGATTAGGGTGCGATGATTATTGAAAGGGGAAAAAATTAAAATACACATAAAGTTTCCAAACTTTCATTTACTTCTTAAAATTTTAACTGTCAACTTTCTGAATTTTTCCAGATTCCAAATTAAAAACGAAAACATGAACTCCTGTTTTTTAAATGTACGTCAATTATCTTAAATAATTATTCCACTTCATTGCCTTTAAAAAAAATCTGTAAAAAATGTACATTTTAATTTTTTTCTATTTTATTTAAGAGTGACCAGATAAAACTTCTTTGGTGGTTTTTATATACGGCAATAAAATTGTTTAAAATAATAAAACTGCTTTATTATATACACTTTACTTCAATTAAAATTAGACATACAATGAAATTCGGAAATTATTGAAGGTCCTTCTTAACGTAATTCAGTAACCATTGAGGCTTATAAAACTAAACAAGAAAATGAAATCGGTAGAATCGAGAAAAAATTTGCAGTTGATCAACTGATCTTTGTACGGGTATTTGGCCTACTCGGAAAGATTTGCGATTCACACTCGTGTTTCTGCTCTCTTTTTTCGTTCGACCCTTCGAGTCCTAACAGGGAGCGAACGGTTGGACCTAGAATGCTTCGCGAACTGGTTTTGCTTAAAACTGGTGAATATTTCGGACTGACCGCTAGTTTTTTGGTTTTTTTTTTTCAACGTCGTGGAAAGGTCCACCCAAAGGTCTCGACGCGTAGTGTGAATGATTGTGGAGACTAGGATAGTTAGGGATCAAATAAATCAAATCAAAATGGTTTATTGTGATGATGTTCACAGATTGATACAATCAATGGCAGGTATAACTAGATATTATACAATTTTATTATGTACTGAATAAATATCAATATAATTTGATACAAATTTCCCATTTATTGAGTTTCCTTTGATTTTTTTACGACAAAATAGTAAGAATTTAACATTACGATCAAACCAAAACGTTGCAAATGATTACAAAACGGTTTATTATTTTCTGTATAGGTAACCTATCTACAAAGATCCTATTGGTGTAGTAAATACTTACCTACCTTATATATCGCGAGGTTCACTTCATTATTATTATTATTATCATCCGAGAGTTTTCACATTCATTCATAATGTGAAATTAATGTGAAATAATTTCATCAGCTGGTCTTTGAACGGGGATTTGGCCTATTCGGAAAGATTTGCTATTCACACTCGTGTTTCTGTTCTTTTTTCCGTTCAACTCTTAAGTCCTTAAACAGGGGGCGAACGGTTGGTCCTAAAATGCTCCACGAGGTCTCATTCGACGCTGAAAATTGCGTTCTTTCCGAAATCGATGAGAAAAATATACCTTCCTACTTCAAGTTTTCAAGCCAGGGCGTTTTGAAAATTTCGTCCCCTATTTTCTACCCCTTAGAGACGACTGACGGGAACGCCAAGCTTTGGGGCACAACTAGACCCCGAATGAAGTCGGTGTACTAAATTTCAATAATTTTGGTCTACGGTAACTGACGACGGATTTTATCATTTAATAATGATTAACAGGACGGTTTTTAATTCTTTCATTATTGAAAATAATGAACCAAAAATCATAAGTAAGATTGGAGTGCCCAACTGACGTGGAACGTGCGAGAGGGTTCAAACCATTGATTGTCCTTATAAGCAAGTACCTATCAGTCCTGGGGTCTTTTCCGCTCAGGAGCGGTAGGTTAATAGTCGGTAGGTAGGTGATAGGTTATACAGATAGGTCTTGGAGCAATTTGTTTGGATAGTGTTGTGCAGCGTATTATAAGATGACTTGAGAGACTGACTGAGAGGACTTCGGAGACGAATGGCCCCAGCTCAGAATAATGAACAGAATTGCGGACGAACCAGGGTGAGCCTGTGATGATCCGTAACACCCGGTTTCGCTGGGTTTGAATTCTCCGGAAATGGCCTCAGCTTAAATTATACGTAAATTCATACATGATAAATAATGATACATTTTCACGAGAGAAAAATAGTGAGTAGCTATTTCTAGGAGGGTTTGCCCTTGTTACGGCCCCTGCCAAACATTTGGGTGTTTGGTGGTCGGAGAGGTAAACGGAGAATGAGAGTGATGGGCAGACTAAACACGGCCACCTTTTTCTGTGTCGGATCAACCTCCACAACCTCCTAAACCCCTCGTGGATGTATTTGTAAACAGAAGGGCGGCCGATACATTAGGTAGTTGCGATTCGGAAGGTTCTGGTGGGCAAATAAAAGTCAAATAAAATAAACCGGCAGTAAAGTGCCGAAGGAGTTTCATTACAATGTAATAGATACGTACTGTTGCACAAGACTTTATCGATACATCAGCGAGAGCTAGACAGTGAATCGCTAGCCGGAAACATCTGGTGCGAGGCTTCACGCTATACTTTCCTCGCCCGTAGAAAACCCAAAAATGACCATTTTTGTCGGTTTCAACCCTAGGTCGTCCCCATAGGTTGCAAATCAACGTCATTGCTTCGTTGTTGGCGTGCATCTTCCGTTAATGAAGTGCTAAAAACGTTTTTAGTGCAGTATCGGATAACCAGTAGGTAATAGAGGAGAAAATGTTGAAGAAGAACGATTCCAGAGGTCAATAGGGTCAAACAAAAAACAGGTAATTTTGCAGATAGGACATCACAACAACGAAACAACAAACAACAAAATAAGTTTCAAAATGGGGTTTGTTCAACACTGTTTACTAAGTGTAGTAACCAGTGTTGAACAAACCCCATTTTGAAACTAATTTTGTTGTTTGTTTACTAATAAGGCTGTAACCATTTAACACCCATGTTATAATGTTGAAACCGCCTGAGTCTCTAGAAGCCAATAAACTCAACTTGAATCAATGACAAGTGTGAGTGAGTAATCCAACAGTGATTAAATCCATGGGTCAGCCCCCAACTACCCTCCGAGTTTGAGCGAAATCGTTCCATTACGAACTGAGAAATCATAGTCTCAGGAAATTTATGTGTGCGCATGCGCACACGCTACTAGTGGTCCGATTGCTACCTAATTGACAGGGCACTATCTAGGGGCTACCCCGTACTATCTCTGAAAATTTCACCGCAATTAGTTGAGTAGTTCCAGAGTTATGGCCATGAAACACATTTCAAAATTGCGGATGCGCAGTACTTATTACTGATGCAATCGTGTCGAAATTAGAAGGTAATGGTATCCCTCAAGAACAAAGAATTTGAGCGAAATCGGTCCATTACGAACTGAGAAATCGTTGTTTCAGGAAATTCACGTTTGCACATGCGCGAACGCTATTAGTGGTCTGATGGCGATGAAATTCATAGGGTCTAACTTGATTAATCTCTGAAATTGGTCTAGTTGTTCCGTAGCTACGTCTATAACAACAAATTTCAAGCATGAGCTTGCGCAGTAGCTATTACTGATCCAATCGTTACGAAATCAATAGAAAGATTCTTAGAGTCAGCCAATCTTAGAGTCAGCCATCAACTATCCTCCAAATTTGAAATAGGTCAATTAGAAACTGAGATATCGGGGTCTCAGGAAATTCACGTTTGCGCATGCGCTCACGCTATCCATAGTCCTATGGCGACGAAATTCATAGGGGACCATCACGGGGCTGACCCGCACAATCCCTGAAAATTTGATGGAAATCGGATCAAAATTGTGGAAGTTATGGCTGTGGCAAGGAAATGTGGACAGACAGACGGACAGACAGACGGAAATTTTGATTTTGGAGCACAACAATTTTTTTTATTTCGAAAGTGAAAACAATGCTTCCGCTGCCCTGCAGAGTCGGAAGCAAAATGATTGATAATGGTCTCATCTTGAGATATAATGAAACATAAAAGAAACGCAGATTTTCATGGTTCTGATTTCTGACCAATGTAGGTAGGTACATGCGAACATAATCTAAGATTTTATGGATGTCAATTAATTGGGGTTGTCGCCGTCCGATGCATACAATAAACGGCAAAATGACGTAACGCCTCCACTTCGGGTCGCACAATCGTTGGTCGTTGGGTAGCGAAGCGAGTGAGATCAATAATTCATCGGGAGAAGGACAAGAGAGGGCACGCGACAAGAGAGCGCCACACCTTCTCCTCCAGGATCCCGCATCTTCTTTTTACCTTGTCAAATCACGGCGAGACGAGGACGAGTAGGACGTACCAAATTGTTTCATTGTTAACCTTCCGTGGAGGAAGCAGCAGTAAAAACCGTGGGCACGCTTCCTCGGGGTGACAGAGCCAGAAGCGTTGCAAGAATCCAGAGATACAGCAGAAATTATGATATAGCAGTCCCAACTGCGAGTATGTGTACCTATCGTTTATGATCAAAATTAAAGTTTGGTTCCATCTCTCCATCTTATCAAATATATATCACAATCAGTACATTTATCATCTTACCGTAAATCATATTCACATTTTTCGATGAATCATATTCGTGTCTGAGATTATTGGATTCTTTTTTATTCCAACGCCTGTCTGCAAAGAATTCTTCCATGCAACTTCCAGAGTAATAGTGCATGACTTTTTTCATTAAAACTTATTGTGGAAAGATACACAAATGGTCGTCCATACCACATAAAGTGAGCGAGGAAGATCCACACAACACCCAACACGTGTTAGCAGAGCATGGTTTTTGAAATATCTGTTCTCCAGTTTTACTGCACTACTTATGCCCGATAATACCTCCCCGGACCCCCCTTGAGCCACCTTGAGCCTAGCGGCTAAACATTGGAGAAACGCTTAGACTTAAATAAACGTCTGCCAAGTTGGGTGTGGCACATAGCTTCCTCGTATCCATAACATGATTGTACATATATCATTTTATATATTTGAAAAAGTCATCAAAGGGATTATTAGTACCTGCACAATCCCTGAACATTCCATCAAAATCGAATGAAAATTGTCGAAGTTATGAGAGCTTCACGTTTGCGCATGCGCAGTGGGCATCAATGATCCGATTTTGATGAAACTCTCAGGGCATAATCGAATCTCCGATCCTCAACTTTCCTCCAAATTTACCACCATTAGGTCCCGGACCATTAGGTCGCGAGAAATTAATGTTTCAAGGATTTCATCTTTACGCATGCGCAGAGGCTACTGTTAGGCGGCTGGTAATGAATTTCATAGTGGGACCATCTGGGGGCTGAGCCGCGTAATCCCTGAAAATTTAATCAAAATCGGATGAAAAGTGTTAAAGTTATACGTGTTGCCAGGATTTCAAGTTTTTGCGCATGCGCAGTCGATACCGCAGATCCGATCTTGATGAAACTCGTAGGGTACCATCAAACCTCGAACCTTCAACTACCCTCCAAATTTGAGCGAAATCGGACCATTAGGTCGGGAGAAATTGATGTTTCGAGGATTTCACGTTTACGCATGCGCAGAGGTTGGTCGGCTGGTGATGAATTTCATAGGGGACCGTCTAGGGCCTAACCCGCGTAATCCCTGAAAATTTCATCAAAATTGGATGGAAATTGTGGAAGTTATGCGTGTGGCAAGGATTCCCGGACGGACAGACAGACACGAAACCAAAATTGTTCAGGAAGGTCTAAAACGTAAAACGCGAGTTGAAATTTTAATTTTGGAGATTAAAAAATTTCAACATCCCAAAAGTGAAAACAATGCTTCCACTACCTTGGTAGACTCGGAAACAATACATTCATGCACCATGAGTCAATGAGCGAATTCTGAAAGAATCATTTTAGCCGATTTTGTAGCGGCTTCTACTAGCGTGTTTCATATAATATTATAATTATATTGTGAAGGTACCTATCATAATGCCAAACTGAAAACTCCGACCAATGTCGTTTGTTAACCTACGTACCATTAGTCCTCTTAAGGATGTGAAAGGAGGGGGAAATTGGCAGGATGTGGTGTGATGTATAATAAATTCAGAGCTTCCCAACGATTTTTATGGGGTGGAGAATGAGGAAGTCATTTTTCCTTAGCAACGCTTAGTTGCACGTGAAAAGCATCAGGTCGCATTTTAGGATCGTTTTTCGGCAGCATGAGTTGATGAGCAAAGTTTCAAAGAATCATTTTAACCGATTAGGTGGGTGATTCGCATAGGAAATTTCACGCTGATTCCGAATGTACCATACTATGTTCCCATATTTAAGATGGTAATTTGGTATAATATCGTCACCACCACGCCAAAGGCACGAATCTGCAATTTTGGGCATTTTGGCGGTTTTCACCGAATTGCATTTCTGGGGTCCCCAGGACATCTTCTATGACCTCAGAGAGCCCCTAGCCGTAATTGCTATTGGAAACGCCAATAGTCGAAGAGTCAGTTGCGCGTATCTGCATAAGCCGTTAATATTGTACAATGAGAAAACGCGAATCTGACAGATTCGTTCAATTGGCATTGTAGGGAGTGAATGTTGCTTTCACGAATCTGACAGATTCGTGTTTTTGGTTTTGTTCGGGGGCCAATGTGGGGACAAGCGCTCGCCTCCTTCATGCAAAACAGATGTATGATTGGTATTAATTGCTTTTATCCAGATGGGGAATCTCCTTGGAACGTAACACAGCAAATTTTTAGGGAGTTAAAATAATTGTGTTCTTTCTCGACTCCGGAGGTTTATTATTTAAAATAACTCACCTGAATGTCCCTTTTTCGAGTCTATGGGCGAGGAAAGTAGTGCAAAGCTTCGAACGCGGTGTTTCAAAGCTGCGGTGGAGATCAGAATCCCTCCTTCCTACAACTCTTCTTCGGCGCTTATTGCTTGTCAAATCCTTTCTATAGGTTTTATCGTCGGTTTCTCTATCGACCGAGGATTTCAATGAATCGGGATTGTGGGTTTATACCTACCTATAGCCGACCACGAATATACCTAATATTTACCAGCCTCACCTTACCCACCTGCCTACAGTCAACGTAGTATTTTATGAGTCGACTTTTGTTGTTCGAAAGCCTCTTGAAAGGATCGGCTTTACAAACAGCGCAGTAAATCATTTTGACCTCCAAGCGCCCACAAAATCAATTCAGGTTCAATATTTTTGGTTTTCAATATTTTAAAACTTTGTAATCGAGCAAGAAAACATTTTATCATTTAATAATGGTTAACAGGACGTTTCCATTTGGTTTCTGAACGTTACGAGCGCCACGTCACGATCGTACTGTAGAACCGTAAGTACCAGGTCTACCGTCCGTTTGGTTTTTTTTTTTTTAACACACCCTCCAAATTAATTTGTTATTATACGTTTCAAGATTGGTATGCACGTAAAATACAAAATTCGTTCTGAAAGATTCGTCTGACCTGCACCGTACCATTACGATCAGTTACCGTTTTGTAAATGTCTCTCATTTGGGATCTAGGTTGATCCTCCAAGGGACCAAAAATAGGGGTTGCATTTTTTAAATCGCCTTCGAAAACTTTTGAAAGAGTCATTCAGAAGGTGTGGTATTGACGGTTTCAATTAGCGCCCAATCTTCAGAATCGAACGTGACCATCAGGAGCACTACTTATGCCCAAGACGATTGTGAATCGCAAATCGATTTTGACTGACGGAAGACGGAAGTACAGGTAGCTCCCACATGGAGGTGGGAGCTTCATCCATACTGGAGGTGGGCTCTTATTTCTTAGCGAATTTTCGAAGTAAAGGAAGCTATTGCAATGGCTTCAAAATTTTAGTTAGGGAGACAAATTTTTGAAAATTTTCCCCATGGACATCCGTTTCATACCATTCTGAAACGATCCCTGAAGTCTAACATTGTTGAATTTTTCGTTCGATGTAGGACAGGCTGATGAACGGTATGCTTCAAGACACACTAATAAAGCTAATTCATCAATTCGGGAAATAAGTAGAAATTTTGATTTCCTCCAAAATCAAAATTTCCACTTGAAAGTCCACAGCAAAATTCACAAATTTCTCCCTCGATGGGAAAAACAATAGATCATGGATATGTCTAGCGGCTTTAGGAGCCGCGCAGCTGATCTGAGAGCTCCATTTTCGACTCAGCTGATCTGAGAGCTCCATTTTCGACTCAGCTGATCTGCGAGCTCAAATATCGATGCAGAGAGTAGTACCTACCTCAAAACATTGCGGTAGTACCTCATTGATTTCTACCTAGCCTTCACTTTTCGTGTCAATACTCGTAATAATCTAAAGTGCCGGAGCGTTGCATTTTTTGTGGACAAAAAAGTGGAGAAAAAAAGCCAAAATACATTTCCATGTCAAAAGATTAAGGTACATTTTTCGCCAAAATGAGTAAGGGTTATGTAATAGCAATAATGTTCCCTGTCTTAATATAGTTTACCTACTACAGTTCGCAGATGGAAAGAATGCATCTGGCAGAAAAGATCCTTTTTCAACCTAATCATTTGAAAAACATTGTCTACGACTCCCCTTGGTAGTCGCATCCTGTTCAGGGTTTAGTTCGATTTTGTCCATCTGACTTGTTGACTTGGTGTTTATCCCACGTGTCAAGGAAAAGGGTAAAATAAACTGCTGCCTTAAAATTAGCCAGCCGCCTTTTTCCCATCTGCTGATCTGTACTGTATCTACTATCGTAGTTTATAGGATATATTCTTTTTTTTTAAATAGTGCAAAAGATTGTGTCTTTGGTAACTAACTAATCATTTCCAGTTAAGGTTATTACTCAAGCATAAACCCAAAAACTTGTGTCCCCATCGAAGCAGAGCGATGCTTCCTGTAGCGATCTATTTCGACGCACCTAATATAATGTACCTTCTGAAGTTTAACGACGTAACTTTTTGCTTATGTTGACCACCAATCTAGAGCAAAACCAGTTGGCTATGAGCTTGTCACATTCTCTTTCCGCTAGATATCAGACTTGATCAAGTATTCGCACTAACTAATAGGCTCGTATGATCTGCTTATTGAAAAACTTATATCAATCTTTAATAAATCGTCTAGGTACCTACAAACTTGATCCTGTACGCTTGGCTCTGGATTTTTTGTTTATGTAACTGTACGAAACTGTAGTCCAATTTCGGTGAAATTTTCAGTGATTGTGCGGGTTAGCCCATTGACGGCCCCCTATCAATTTCCTAGCCATCGGACCACTAGTAGCGTATGAGCATGCGCAAACGTGAATTTCCTGAAACTCTGGTTTCTTAGTTCGTGATTTCGCGCAAAATGGCAGGGTAGTTTGAGGCTGCCTCTAAGACGATAAGTTATGAGTTTTGTCACGATTGGATCAGTTTAGCGACGGCACATGCGCAAACTTTAAATTTATTGTCATAGGCACAACTCCTATTCTACTCGACCAATTTCGGTTGAATTTTCGCTAACTGATTCTTAAGGGGGTTCCGCAGTAGTGTGAAACATTTCTCCAATTTTTCTCAGCCAATAAACAATCAATTTCAAATCTGTTTTCGGCATTCTTTCAATTTTTTAATTCTGCAGGGCAACACGCTACCTATCAAAAATTTAAATTTCAAAAATTTCACATTTTGTTATCAATTTAAAATTTAGAATTTGTAAGTTTGATAGTGCGTTGCCCTGCAGAATTAAAAAGTAGAATGAATGCAGAAAACAGATTTGAAATTGATCGATTATCGGCTGAGAAAAGTTGGAGAAATGTTTTAACGGTAAAATGGTAACGGGAGGAGGGGAAGGGGCGGTTACTTTTTTTAAACATACTGACATGAAGTATTATTAAGATTTGTAGTGAGAGTTAGTAGGGACTCTATAATTTCTGAGATTTGCGAATTTTTGATGAAGGTTCACACTCTGGCCGGAACGCCCCTGTTACAACGGTGAGGAAGCTATACTGCCCACCCAACTTGGTTGCATAGGAACCCCTTTTGTACAGATGTCAAAACGAGTAAGCTCGTCGTTCAGAATTTACTTCCTAGAGTGGATAGGCACCTCTCTTGGATAGATGTCAAAACGAGCATGTTCCATGCCGATTGGAGGCCGAGATATGCAAGGAGAAACATTAAGGGCGAGATTATTATAGACGGTCCTCGAGTTCCAAGGAGACCTTGAGATGGTCTCCTCGAAATTTTGAATACGGATTCGGTTCCAAAAATCCTTGAAAACCACTCAAGGTCTCCTTGAAACTCGAGGACCGTCTATAAATCCCGCCCTTATATTTGTGACAAGGTAGACTCCACCCCGTTCCGAGAGCCTCCCCTTATGCTCCTGCGACTTCTTTGACACGAATCCCTAAAAATCAAAACGCATCCCGATTAGGGTCAAAACTCCGGAATAGGTTTCTCAAATGAAGTTTTATACCTACCTGGTGAACTTCAGAAAAAACAGCCTTTTTGTGGGTAATTTGTTTGTCCTTCTCTGTCATTATGAAACCAAATGGTTGGGGGGGGGGGGGGGGGGGGGGGGGGCAACCTCGCCCTTCATTTTTAGTTTTTTCTTCAAAAATGACCTGAAAGGACCTGAAAAAAGATTTGCTTTTCGGTCCTGTAGGTATCTCTTTTCTGCGCCGGAGATGTCTTCTCTGTGATAAGCTCGTCTCCCTTCTATGTTCTTTCTCATTCAATTCGTCCTTTTTTCTTGAAGGGGGCGGTCCAACTCAATTTCGACTCTGTCCCAGGATTCTCCTGCCCTTTAATTTTCTTTTTTACATAGATTTCCGTTGGTGAATGGAGAGACTCCGTTGCATTAGTAAGAGATAAAACCAATGTCTTGATCAATTTATTTCCAGGAGGTGGAAAAAGCAGGGTCTCTCTTGCACTCTGACCTTTATTTTGCGTTAAATATACGTGCAAGAAGTTGGAACAGTTTTGTCCTTCAAAATCGAAACTTCCACTTGCTTTTTGCGTTACAAAGCTTCATGAACAGTTTAGGTCACGTGTGTCTGTCTGTCTGTGGCCAATCCCTTGTTCCGGACAAAACTGAGTAGGTATTTCAATTTAAAGTCCGATTTTCATCAAATTGACTGAGGTTGTGTGAGTCAGCTCCTAGGCGGTGCCATAGGAGATTTCCATTGCCGTCGTCGGTCCGTCGCCCAGAGGTCCAGGATCGTCGAAAAGCGCTTAAAACTCAATATTTCCCAGATTATTGTAGCTGGAAACCTACTACTACTTCATCACATTCACAAGTCTAATGATCAGAATGAGAGTAATACAGAAAAAAACAGTTCTGTCAAAATTTAGAAAATTAATTACTTAATTCCCTAAAGAAAATAACAAATACCGCTTTAAAAAAAAGTAAATTAATAAATTAATAAAATGAAATGTGATTACGCTTGATGAGTTGGACTGGTCTACGCCCTTGGATTTACCCGAATTTCTAAGTTGAGAAACGCAGTAGGTACAACATCTGAAAAGAAAAAAGTCCCATTCATGCAGCATGAGTTGATGAGCGAATTTTCAAAGAATCAATTCAACCAATTTGGTGGGTGATTCTTATTGGAAATTTCACGCTTATTCCAAATATACCATATGTTCCTATGTTTGAGATGGTAATTCACACAGAAAACCTTAAAAAAAACGCGTTTTTTAAAGCGATTTTTGACTCTACATTTCCGAAATTTTAACCCTTGGAGTACTCCAATCATTCTGGCCAACGCACTCAACCTTTCTTTTGATATTATTGACATTTTGAAATTTTTTCAGATTTTTAGCTCGATTCCTCGGTCAGATATCGTCTGGAGTGACACATATATAAATAGGTAAATAAATATATATACATATAAAAAAGTGTTAATTTCAGGAACCGTTTTAGAATGGTCTGAAACAGATTTCCATGAAGGAAATTTTCAAAAATTTGCATTATTTAAATTTTGAAGCCATTGCAATAGCTTCATTTTCTTCGAAAATTCGCTAAAAGCTCATGTTTTCCCAGTTCATTCACCTCTGTCGCTTAAAGGAGCAGGTGGTAGCAGCTAATTGTGGTCGGAAATCTCTCTATCCCCAGAAGGTAAGAAACACATATTTGCAGCCAGCAACCCTGGATAAAATATATGAAAAATCCGAGTTTTAAGCGCTTTTTGACGATCCTGGACCACTGTGCGTCGGACCTATGGTAGCGTGTGTGCATAATAATTACGTGAATATCCTGAAACACCAATTCCATGTCTTTGGAACACTGCGATCCTCAAATCTTGAAGTCCCCCTACAGGTACAGGGTTACATTCCACAATATGCCGTTATGTCTAATGGGAAAGTTCCATTCATGCAGCATGATTTGGAGAGCGGATTTTCAAAGATTCATTTTAACCGATTTTGTGGGCGATTCTTGAGCAGTGGCTCAGGTTCTTTGCGGAGGAAGTCATGGATTCAGAAATTCACGAGTACCTTTACCCCGTAGAAGTGAGAAGAAAATCTCCCTCCTACTCTCTTATTGTCTCCTCTTACTTCCTTTCCTTTCCGTTTTTGAATTGATGAGTTAACACAAATAGAAGAACTAAGATTTGATGTGAAGATTATAAGTAGGTACAGAATTGAGTTCACTCTTTGGAGGTGAATAAGTTTTTTCCTTAAAATTCAGCTAGGTATTTTGGTATTTATAAGACTGGCTAATGTGACTTAGGCCTACGGTAAAATAATCTCCCTACCTTTTTGTAATAATGATTGATCAGTGCTGGATCGGTTGGTAGATTTTACTTCTATACCTACATCAATTTCAGCTAAAATACCAGAAAAGGTTCCATTCATGCAGCAAGAGAGTTGATGAGCCAATTTTCAAAGAATCAATAATTAATTATCAACGGATGTTGAGTATACCATACCTACAATGACTCGAGGGATCAGGTAGGTACATAATGATGAAATTCAAATAGGTACAAAGTGACTATTGTGTGTGCTTCAAATGTGCGGCTCCCAAGATTAAATCCCCGAGCGAGTGTCTTCTGAAAGTTTCCAGAGGGATGATGTCGATGATGAAACTGAATTGTTCAAATTACATGCAAATGGACCGGTTCAGCAACCTTCCCTGGTGGTAGGGGAGAGACATTACGTAGGTATACGTCCCATCTAGACTGCCTTGCGAGGCTTTGCCAACTCCGCTTATCTCGCAGTAATAAATTCTTCTTGCTTGCGTTTCTCCGGCTTTACATGCATTCTGAATTCTAAATTTTCGGATGATTTCACAGAAGTGGCTGCATTCGGACGCGAACAATCAAACCCGATGTCTAACCTTGTCAAACCGAGGTCGATGCTGCAGATGGATCCTAGTCAAACCACAAACTTGAGCCTGAAGTGAGCCAACCAACTCAAGCTTGCAGTTGGAACCTTGTCATATATTATTTTTATATATTGGAAGAACAATTGGACGGTGCAATTCGGTTGGTGGTATGCAAAAACCATTTAAGCGACAAAATTCAGAAGAATTTTGTATATAGTTGGATTCAGCTCGTCAATATCAATGTGTGTGTGTTGGGGGGGTTGTAGTCGTATAATATAGTTTAGTAGGGAGTTTTCGCCAACCACGTTCGCTTAGTACGTAACGGGCTACCGCCTAGGGGAAAAAAGTCAGGAGGCTAACCTTAACACGTCCTCTTAGCACGTCGAGACGTTGGACCCCTACTCTCGATTCAGTGTGATGGAGGAAGTTGGAGAATATTTCAGACTTTCCGGAATGGGGATCAATGCCAACACAAATATCATCGGAGAAACTCCGAAGAACTAGAGCAATCAACTTTAATGAACAGAAAAAAGGATATTATTAGGTTGGTAGTAGATTAGTAGTGATATTACTTGGCAGTAGGTAGGTACCTTCTTCATATAACCCAGGGCTTCCCAAACTGTGGCCCGCGGATCCCTTAGGGGTCTGCCGGCTATTTCTAGAGGTCCGTGACCACCTTTCACCTAAACTGGATTATAATTTACAATTGCCAACAATTACCAAACAAAAGAGACCAGATTTTTTCTCTCCACCCTCAACCTTACATATAAATCCAACGAATGTTGCTTTCCTTTGAATTCTTCCCCTCAATTCATCAGAATTGTGGTCTGCAGAGAGTGTTGAATAAGTAGAGGAAGTAAATACAACAAGTACCTATCTGAACATAGTGAGAATGCGGACAAATCGGAACATCGTTTGTTAGTTGTTCACGTTCAACTTTAAACCAAAGATTCTTGATTGGTTGTGGAAAAATTGCACTTGAATTAAGAAGTTACAATTCTCATGGGCTTCGAGCTGAATTTTAACAGTTTCATGTGCGCTTGACTCATAGAGGGTCCGCCATGGATTATCACCTGAAAAAGGGGTCCACGAGCTGAAAAGTTTGGGAAGCCTATTAAATCTAAAGGATTAGTTCCGCTAGTTATAAGAATACAATTGTTTACGTACCTTACTGGAGAATCCGTCGTGACTAGCAAGTCGAGTACAGGTGGCGAGCGCTTTCGATGTAAGGACATCATCATCAGGCCGTCGAAAGAGTACTCACTCACTGAGTACTCTCTCGACGGCCTGATGATGATGTCCTTACCTCGAAAGCGATCGCCACCTGTACTCGACTTGCTAGTCACGACGGATTCTCCAGTAAGGTACGTAAACAATTGTAAGCCTATTAAGGTTATAAAACCCATTGTAATTCATGTAACCTATTGAAAGACGCTTAGCTAGAAAATTACTCAACATCAAACTTAGGTAGGTACCTAACAACTTACTTCAACAAATTCCATGAATACCTGCACAATTAAACTTCAAATTTCTAAACGTATGTAGGCGTACACAATAATATTATTCACACAAAACTCCAAAATGCGGCGAATGCATGCACCTCTGCCATGCTCTGAATTGTAAAAAAGGTGGATTAGGGAAAGGATGACACGATCAAATATGAGGCCAGTGTGGAAAAATGGCTAGCCTGGCCTGGATCTCAGTTGGTCTAGAGCCAGTTATGCAGGAAAAAGCAGATGGAACCCCGATATTGGTGGCTGCTTGGTGCTGCTTGTGTGGAGCCCAGAGAGAAGGCGTATTTTGAAACCCGCATTGTGGACGCAGACGCCTCCTCCTATGGCTCCCTGGCCTGGTCCACCATTTCACAGAATGCTGCGAATGAAAGCACCGCGAATATGATACAGCACCGGAAAATCTGAGAGGTTCGTTCACTCCCCTGGTTGTTTCGTGCGATAGATCACTGGGAGAATGACTGCTTTATCAAGAGAATGGCGGAAGTGCTCTCTGAAAATCCAAATCAACTAACCACTAAGGTCCAAATAACCACTTTCACAGGTCACTCATTGGATCGGCGTCAAGACACAAATGGCTGTGGTAAGAGCGGTGTCTCTAAGAGTTGAAGGCTCAAGAAGAGAATGAGGTGCCCCTGGCTGGAAGATGGTGCCCTAATGCCCTCATAGTACCAGGAACGATACCTGCAGCAAGGAACCATCTCATATTTGCCATCAATCGTTAATAGGCATACGAAAGTACAGGAAACACTAGAGATAGTTGGTAAGTACCTACCAAGCTTGGGGTAAGTCCATCTTGGGGCTTTGGCCGTTTACTAACTATTGGTAAAATATCCATGGACCTATGGATTGAACAATTGCTGGACACGGTTTGTTTGGATGATACAAGTAAAGGTTGATCATGCCAGTCGATTCCTAGGCATCCACCTGGATACCCATCAGAATCGTATGTTACACACATAAGCCAATTATGTGCTCAGCTTGGTTTCTGCATGTTATTGTGTGTGTACAATCAAGCCAATCTCGAATTAACATACCTACATCGAGTACTGGGTATCGCTCTTTATTCATGTCGAGAGCCACTTAGGGAATCTGGGGGTCGAACAGCAATCTTGTGGGTCGTCGTGCAGAGGAAAATCTCGTAAGGCCGAACTAATTACCATCCCTTTAGTATATTTTTTCCGGTGCTCGGTATTTTCCCGAAAATTCAAATCGTGTTTCGAATCTCATGAATATTCAAACAGCTACTGATATAGACGACCTGAAATGCTAAGGGTGCCTCAACGTTGCTTCGCACTGTTTGAAAAATCACCCAGTTACAATATGTTGAACATTATAAGTCATGTAGGCAGTGATATATGCTCGGTTACTCTGAAAGTATTTTTCAAATTACTATGAAGAAGTTCTTGATTGATGAGGAATTTTACAACTTGCACAAATTGTATAACTATTTACTCAAGTTTTTTATTTATGTTATTGATTAGTTGTGAATGGTCATTGCAATACCTACACAACCTGTTTGTTATTAACTTTTGTTTTTTAAATTCTACTTATCCTATATACTTTTGTTGTAAATTGAAGAGCTGTTGACTAGGTACTGTACCGAATAAGTGAAATTATTTTGACCCTTCCAATCACATGTTATTGTGAATTTTTGGAAATAGAATTATTAGAAATTAAATGACACCATATTAACCATAGCAAGTAGGTTATTCTCGTCCTGTAGCACAATAGTTGTGTTCTTGTCTAGACAAATTTCTATTGAAGTAAGCAGTGACTACTTCCTGTTCTCCTTGTTATATAGATAAAACGGCACCACTACTACAGCATGAGAGCTGGCAACACAGTCCACAATGAAAGGTTGCTGTATATCTGGCAATGCCAGAACAGGAACTGAAGTCATGGAGTCCTTCAGCTTTGTGAAGCTCCTTTCGCATGAGTCATCCCACTGTAATTCAACATCACCTTCAGTTAGATGTGTCAACGGGTTCGCTGAGGTGAAGGTGATTGGAACTGAATGAAGTGGTTGAATCCATGTAATTGGTTGTTTACCGCCTGTCTGAAGAGGATTTTTTTTCCAGAGCTCTAATGGAAGGCGTCCCCCACAGATTGATCGCGCGGCAATTGTGATCCAAAGCAATCCTCCTGGGACAGGTTCCATCCTGCCCCCTATAGGTCTCATCCTCAATATGAGATACCTGAAAGCCGCTTAGCCGTGTGGCTTCCCAGTCATCTTCATTCATCGACTCCGGGGTTGTTTCAATCGTCCTAAACGCACAAAGATCAGCTCAATTCAATATTTGAAAACAGGACTGGGAGGTCGTACTCTCAACTCAGTCTTTGAAACTAAAATTTATTATGATAATTTACGTTCTTCGGGATCGGACTCGATTCTACAACAAACTCAGGAAGGGTCGTCCAACTTGTTGATGGTAGCAAGATTGTCCAACTTGTTTTTGGTAGCACGATTGTCCAACAAGTTTGTCCAACTCGTTTAAGGTCTTTTCACTTTGTAGAACATCATAACGTCCTAGGTATGGATTGAAATACCTGGCTTCTGTACTGCAATAAATTATTCCCTCTATTCTTCATTCGCATCCAACTATCTAGGCCTCTAGTCATCATCAGGTTCGTTTCTGAATATAATTGCATGTGGCTGCCTCCATACACCACCTACTTTCTAGTGAGGAGGAGTAAGCCCGAAATGCCCACAACATTGCTGAATCGGCTACCGAAGAGTTTATAAGGACTCTTCCCATAACATTGTTACTGTTGAAACCAATAAGTTTAAAAACTGAAAACCCTTCCACAAACAGTTTTTAGCGTTGAACAGTTTTCCCATTTTTCTCAGACAATTTTCAACAGAGTATTTGTTATGGCTATTTGACTTTTGAGAAAGGACGTGAAAAATAAAAAATTACGAAATTAAAATAATGCATAGCTGAACCCTCTGGAGAATTGAATTACAAGAAGAATGCCGTACTTAACTCGAATCAATATCGACCAAAAATTGGTTGAGAAAAATAGGAAAAACTGATTCACATCACACCCTTGGCCCCTTGAACAATTAATATCACAGTTACTAATATCATCACTAGACTAGATCCAGGCGAACCAACCTCACAAAGAGTCAAGTCTTCGAGGAGAGAAGGTGCGATTGGACTAGATTATGGCAGACGGTGCGCCGACGGCCGGTCGTCCATACTAAGGTTGGCAGTACCAGATGAGATTCCTAATACGGTCTTCGTCGTCATTGACAAGCCTAACTGTCCGACTCAATGAAGAGGACGAGCTATGAATCTTCAACGATTCACGGGAAGATATAATTGTCTAGGGGCCGAACGTAGTTGATCGATATAAATGATCATGGGATGGAATAATTCAAAATGCGTTAGGTAATGAGCGAATTTTCAACTATCTATTTGTAGGTATCTACTTTTAGCGATTTTTGAACTAGGTATGGCAATTTCTATCGTATCACACTTCCTAGGTACTAATGTTAAACGTAACACAGGTAGAATAGTTCGGGAACGTGTATTTTAGGTGTGTACATTTATATTAATCATGAGTGACAATTGAATGAATTGGTAGCTCAAATATGACGTGGCTTTGTCGTTGTTGGTAACTTGCCTAGCAACGGTCCCTCTTCTCTACTAACAACTACTGGAGATGTATCAATTTCGATCACGAGTCTATCAAGGTAGCGGAAGCATTGTATCTGTTCACTTTTAGGGGGTGAATAATTTTGTTCTTCCAAAATCAAAATTACTCAACACACGCATTTTATGTGTTAGACCTTCCTGAGCAATTATTATGGTTTCGTGTATGTTTCTCTGTCTGTCTGTCCACGAATCCTTCTCACACGCATATCTTCCATAGTAATTTTCATCAGATTTTGGGGACATTTTCATGGATTGATGGTCTCGCGTATGAATTCTATTGTAATTGGATCAATAACAGCTACTCCGTATGCCCCAACGTCAATTTGCCACTGGCCGATTATGGACAAAACTGGTAGGTAGGTAGGTAGTTGGTTGAGAACCCTTGAGGATCCCTTATCCTGATCGGATCTGAGCCACTGCGCAAGCATTTTGTTGCAAATTTGGTTGGTTTCTAGCGATTGGTTTCTAGCTTTCCGCAAGCGTCCACACTTGGTCGCCTTTGCGGATCCGACGATACCCACCCTCAATCGGCATAAAGTGGACGCAGACCCCCCCAGCCTGTGGGGGTGGGCGCCTTTAAATATTCTACTGGTTGGCTATCGGTCTCTAAGTAATTATGTGGAGAAAGCTATCGGTATTCTCATAAAGGGAGACCATCACTCTCGCCATCAAAGGCTATACCGGCCGAATTTCTGGTTAGAGGTGGGAAGAGTAATATTGCCTCCCTAACTGAGGTTATATTGGCCTCAATTTTTTCTTCTCTCCAGGGTAAACCTGTCCCTATAAAACAAGTTGAGAGTCCTTGTTGTGAAGCACTGGGTCCACTGTGCTAGGCAGTTTTACCTTTCAGCCTCTAAAAAATGCTGCAAAACTTAATATATCCTACTTTTCTGATATTTGCCACCATCAAGAGAGCTACTTACAGTCTGTCCAAACCCAGAGCGGCTCTGGACTACCTGGGGTCTCTGAACTTCTTGGCAACGTTGAGCTCCAGATCCCCTCGTTCAGCCTATTTCAGCCCTTTCTCAATGGAGTTGATTCAAGACTCATAACGCCCTCTTGGCATGGAAAATGTTTTAATTTCTGCATTAACAGTTTTTTCATCGACGAATTTGAATTCGTCAGAATGATTTGAAAAAATGAGTGTAAACACTACCTATGTAAAAATTCCAGTTAGGTAGGTACTTAGTTCATGCAGTAGTTTTTCCTTTCTTCTGTTTTTAATGAAAACTAATTTAGGTTTCACACTGAGTAGGTAGGTAGGTGTTACGAAATAACATTAAATGCAGTGATTGAAGTTGAATTTACAAGGTGATCATAATTTATTCAAAATCAATAGAATAAATACGCGACAATAAGTAAAGAAAAATACATTCTAACTACCATCCATTGGGAACATAACAAAGTCATAATTTTCATCCAACAGTTCATCTTCTGATTCGCTTATTTCCCAATCATTATCTGAATCGTCGTCGCCCGTGAGTGTGATTAAAAACTGTTCCACTGTTGCTAAGCCTCTTCTTCTTCCCACGATTTATCTACTATTTTTTCGGCGTGCTCTACGTATGATATCCATTTCTTAGCCGCAAAATCCTAAACCGCGATCTCGAAAAGAACCAACGTCGTCCAGTTTAGTGCTGACAAAGTAGAAGTAGGGTCGTAAATGACCTGTCGACGCGCTGTTGCCACATACTGGCAGTTTAACTCACAGCCGCTCTGTGTTTCGATAGACTGTAACTGCAATTCACGGTGGTTGAGGCCATTCCATTATTGTGTGACGGTACGCCCGTGCTCTCAACAGATAGCGCCTGGTTGTCTGAGCGATCCAGTTCCAGCCATGTTATTTTTACGGCCTAATCAATGCTTCTCTGGTATGATGAAGTCCATTCAAGAGCTCACCTGATCTGTCCAATTATTACTCAAAGGCTGGACCGGGTTGACTAAGACGTGGCATACCTACCTTTCTTGCAGCAACGGAAGGGGGAAATTATGATGAATGTATCTAGGTACTATCAGATCTCCATGTACTCGTAGTATAGGTAGGTACACAGGTACTCACTCTTGTAGTTCGCTAGTCAGGTTTAAGTGGCAACTTAAGGTTCCTATGACTTGTTTGTATGTACAATGTACATGGAGTAGTCTTATACCGAAGTATAGTTGTCTTATTTAATTATGTTGTTGCTGCATACTTTGCTGCCGAGGACAGCCTGAAATTAATACTCACCCTGACTTTACCCGTACCATTAACTCTAAATGCAATTTCTGAGGAACTTCATCAATCTGCAACTTCATCACTCTGCTATAACTTCTGGGGAACTCCAACAATTTGCCATAATTTCAGGGGAGTACCTACCCCGTCAACTGCTTGCTGTATCATCAGGGGACGCTCAGAAGAAATAGTGAATTGACACCATGTTTAAGCCACCATGTTAATGTCACCATTAAATTTTTAGAAAACTAGAAATGACCGGTTCGCCATGCTCATGACGATAGAATGCTGGGCAACCAAAAATTAAAATATCTTCATTTTTGGACAATTCAAAGCACGGGGGCAAAACAGATTTTAACCCGCCATTTAACCTCACGCAATGGCTAAAATTCGCCGGGAAAACGACGTTTCTCTAAGTTTGCGCTTGTGCAGTAGATATTACTGATCCAACCGTGATGAAATTCATGGGTTTTGGGTTAGCCCCCAACTACCCTCCGAGTTTGAGTGAAATCGGTATATTACGAACTGAGATATCGTAGTTTCAGGAAATTCACGTTTGCACATGCGCACACGCTACTAATAGTCCGATGTTTATTTAATGTGATGAGTCGGGATGCGGCCCAGGAGGTAGAAATACGAGATCTACTT
>JAEMON010000006.1:24096900-24112533 GCA_030264115.1 Lygus lineolaris
GGGGCGCAACCCCCCGCCGAGGCGCGAAGCGCCGAGTTTTTTCAGCAGTTATTTTTTGCGTTTTTTCAATTTTTAGATTTTGTTCCTTCTTTCGACCTTACATCACTAAAACAGCCAAAACTGCTTTGATTTACAGTGTAAAATAAAAAATAAAGATATACCATTGGAAATAGCGTTACATTCCCTATAAGAGAGGCCTACTAACAATCTTCATCAGTGGATTTTCATGACTTTTTCAGCTCAAATTTCAAATTTTAAGAATTTTCAAAATTTGACTCTTTTTTTTCAAGCATCGTTCCGCTTCTAAACCAAGTCGGCCACTCAACAGGACAAACATCCTCCGGATTTCAGCTTTTCAACGGAGTGTAATTTTTGATTTTGGTGCACTAATTGGGGGAGAAAATTGCGTTTGAATGCAAGAAAACGTTGGTTTCTCGAGGAGTTTAGGGTGTTGACTACCTGACTGTGACTGGAGGTAGGTATCGTCTTCCAGGTAATTTTTAATGATGAATCGAATGGTGACACTCCGGATTCATCTGAACTAATAAAACATCTGGTGCGAGGCTACTTTTTTACTTTTCCGAGACACTAATTTCCTCAGCTGTATTTGGCCCTTAATCTATTTTTGTGGAGATGAGGGGTTAATAACGACGTTTTTTCACCTATTTGGAATATTTTCTCCTCCTAATGGTTGACCTGGAGGGCTAAAACTATAAGGTCTCATCCTCAAACAAGTAAAAACCAATCCTCGAAATCGGAATTTTTTTATCATTTTCGTAGGAGCCGCAATCGTGATCATACACGTACGTACACACATACATACATATGGACTTACATTCACTTTTCCAAAACGTGGAGAAAATCTATCAGATGTCGATTAGGACCAGTTAAAGGTGGTGTTTCAGAACTTGGGCTAGCAATACTTTCCATTCACCTTCATGTGGGCTGAGGAAAGCAAAAAGTTCCATTCATGCAGCATGAGTTGATGAGCGAATTTTCAAAGAATAATTTTACCCGGTTTGGTGAGTGATTCTTATAGAAAATGTAACGCTGATTCCGAATGTACCATAATATGTTCTTATGTTTAAGATAACAATTTACACCAAAAAATCCAAAGACCTCGCACTCTGCGTGAGTGGCGTGGAAAGTCGGCAGAAAAAATCGAAACTTTTGGGACATATTTATACTTTTTACACCTCATATTTATGTACTAATAATGAAGTTCATATTCTATCATCGACTTTAGCCTTGACCGTCTGACTAACTGGGTGCACCCTGCATCCTTGGCCAGGATTAGCTGGAGTGGGTGCCTGCCTGAACTTTTAATCGGGATGAACTCCTAAAAACTAAAACCAGAGACGGATAATACCGTATAATGAGTGAATCTTCACCTACACCTACACCCTTATAAAATGATGCAGGAAGATAATAGTTAAATGAACCAAATCCAGAACCTTAATCCTACTCCATCAGATAAACTCACTACAAAATGTAGAACAACACCTGTGTACTTCATTCTCGACTACAAGTACCTACATCTCAGGAAAATTAAAGCTCCCAGTCTACCACATTCACTTAGTGCGGAGCAATGGTCTGGTTTTTCAGTTTCCAAGAAAAGAAGAGAATGAGTGAAATCGATAAGAAGCTAGGTATTCAAATCTGTCAAAGAGAACGTAGATATATTTTGTGCTTACAATCATTTGTAATCATTATATTAAGTACTTTCTATCACCCCATTTCTTCAGAATATATCGGTTCTTTCTTTCTTTCATTGTACCTATTTTGGTTTATTATTTTCAATAATGAACCTTTGGGATCGAGCAAGAAAGTCTTCTTTTTTTTACCCCCTCAAAATTTGATGTTTTGCGTTTCAAGTAGGGCCTAGGACCCCAAAAACCGAATAAAAACTGTGGAAACCAGAAAGTCAAGTGTCCAGAATCTGAGGAAACGAGTATCAACGCTTCACGCTGATACATTGTGACATGAAAATGTATTTTTGCACTGAGTAGGTGGTCCAAACGCCACGTCCAGTTCACAATGCATAAGCGTAAAGTATACAGAGAAAAACAGTTAAAAAAGAGTTAGAAGAAAAACACGGGTTTATCCAGAGGAAAAATGAAGTGTTAATAGAAACAAAGAAACCATGTCACCCCTGGTTACCACATTTGATACTACTAAACAAACAATCTCTATAAAAATAATACAGACTGTTCGAAGGAAAATTCATGTCAAACCCTCCTAACTAGGGAAATTTAACTCAGTCGGTTTTTCACCTACAAAAATCATTATCCACTCGTTGGAAAGCTCTCGATGTATGCCGAAATTTCATGCTGACTGCTCGGGGATAAAAACAATGAAACCATGTCAAACATGGTAACGCTTTTGGGAGGACAATTTTTTGACAAAATTGACCCCAGCAAAAAGACATATTCATGTCAAAAGTGTTAAATTTCAAGGATCGTTCTAGAATGATCTGAAACAGATTTCCATGAAGGAAATGTTCAAAAATTTGCATTACTAACATTTTGAAGCCATTGCAATAGCTTCATTTCCTTCCGAAAATTCGCTAAAGGCAGTTTCCTTTGGATTATGTACCACCTTATTACATTTGGGATGACCCTATAACATCCTTTTCTAGGTAGTGCTTTTTCCTGGATTCCTCACGTGACGTTCCTGGAGCCGCTACAAGGGAAACAGTCCTGATGATTCGGCGCATTCATTTTATGGCACTCTGACTCGGTATCTCCACGGTGACCGCCGCATTCTGTCTCCGTGATGCCAGGTTCCCATTGTTCAATTTCGAAGAACCGTTCTCGATGATAGCAATACAAGGATTGGTCTAAATCGGTGAAGGAACTTGTGATCCCTAACTTCGGAGAGGTGTCAGGTGGCATTCCTCGGAGCTTACTACTTGGTACTTATTGTCCTGTCCTCATAACAAGAAAGGGGAATGAGGCATATAACATGAAGTGAGTTCACTCTTCTCCTTCGTGATGGTACTAATTGAAACTCAACTTCCAGAAAAAGTCAAAATTTTGATATTTTTCGAAGGATTCGAGCTCTCAGAATGGTCAGAAATAGGGGGGCACTACAGATATTCACTATTTCTAAGCCTACTAAGGCCTACTAGGCAATACTAAGCCTTGAAATTATGAGCGTAGGACGATGAATCTTGCAATTTATGTACTATTTTTTGTAACATCGTAGTGCCACCATAACCTTGAAGATTTGGTTTTTCGTGAAATTTGCAACTGGCTCCGGTTGGCTGCTGAAGACGAATGACAGATCCAAGTCAGTGGGTAGAAAATCTGGAAATTCGCTAAAGTACGTTCCGTGTTTTTTTTTTTTTTCTTTTTCATTATAGCTGGTTAAGCTTTTTTAGCGAGCTTTCGAAAAAAAAGAAGCTATTATGTTTAAGCCATTACATTTAAATAATCAACATAGGAAATTTTCTTCATGGAAATCCGTTTCAGAGCATGCTAAAAGATTCCTAGATTTTAACATTTTTCATATATCTATATATACATACCTATATACATATGTCTAAGTGTTAAATTTCAGCAATCGTTTTAGAATGGTCTGAAACGGATTTCCATGAAGAAAATGTCCAAAAATTTGTGTTATTTAAAATTTGAAGCCATTTCAATAGCTCCATTTTCTTCGAAAATTTGCTAAAACAAAGAAAGAACCAAACATTTATTTCCTCCACTACCGGGAGGAAATAAATTGCATGAAGGGACCACTTGTCCCTTGAATGTCCATGTTCTGTTCACTGTTCAGAGGGTTCAGTATACCTACGTATAAGGAGAAGATGAATCGTAATATATGGAATTCTGCAGGGACCACAAAAACTGTCCAGTATTATTATATTGATAGGAGTCCAATATTAAGATGCATATTAATGAAGGTTTCAATAGGTTATCGAGCGCACTCCATGTCTATTTATGTAGACATTCAAGTTGGATTTGTCGGGGGCCTCAAAACACGTCGAACGGCTGTCGAGTGTTGAGTCGGAGGTACGATCAACAACTTATGCAATAAAACTGAGCGTTATTAAGCCCACGCACTCGAGAGGCGCGGAATATTCCGATGGCCCCGATTATCTTGCCCTAGTCCTAGTTTTTGCTTTCGTCTAGCTTCTCTTCTGCCAGGTTTTCAAGGGAAAGTTTGTTGACCTCAGAATTTGGCAATTTTAATGAGTTACAAATTTATATTTTTTGACCTATTTTATTCAATAAGCAATAACGGGAATGAACTCTTATTGACCACACTTAATGAGGTATTTATGCGTGGGCAAGTCTAGACAGAACAGTTTTTTGTCATAGGAATGCCTCGTGTGACATCCTCGGAAGCTAATGTTGTGCGGGTGAGTTTGGAGATTGAAATACGTACCTATACATAGATCGACGAGTGATTATCAGGGTGCTTAATAGATTGTCAACGTTGGCAAGCAAAGAGCGAACCAAATCGTGGGCTCTTTTCAGAGAAGGCCATGAACAACTCATTACGTTGACAAAATGAAGGTGATAATCCACCCCCTAGAACCTGCAGGGCCTGTAATTTCAAAGGTGTCCGCTCTGGAACTGTGATGAAATTGTGAGAAGAGTGAAGCGCGCAATTCCAGGAACATCCAAAATACCTCTAATGAAATAAATAGCAACTCCGGACCTTCAATTTTCGGAATTAGGAAGCCGTAAAAGTCGCGTACGAGTGTAAGGAACCGTTCCTTTTTGGATACCTTGTTAGATTGAGCTCCTCAAAGACTTGCGAAGGGAAGGTTTCAGAGATGTCATGTACAAAATAATAGATACGACTTTGTTGGGAGCTGCAACTCTGCATTAGCTGATGTGAAATGAGGGGCGTACACAAATTCAAAATGATGGGTATATTGTAGGGTGACAGGGTCACGTTTCACAGAGAAAACGCTCAGTTAGAAAACATGCACAACGATATACTCGTAATTAGCTCCAACTGACAAGGATGTATAGTTATGACAATCTTTGGAAACATGTAACCCGGTTTTCTTCTTACAAAGTGGACCTAACACTACAGAGGTATACTCGAAGACAGGATCAAAGTATTTCCTGAAGTGTTTTACGAGAGGAGGAGAACGAAAATTCTTCGGCAAAGGCAAAGAGTCGTCCACGATGCTCTTGTGTCCGGACTTCTCGTACTCCTATAGCAGGAGGGTTGGATGAGCTGTGAGATGCTCCTGTGAGGCAAAGATCGTTCAGGGTATCACTCAGCTTGACTCACCTGGGAGGCTTTACTATGAAAGCAGCTTCCAGGGAGATTACTCAGACGGGGGTAAGGTGTACCCACCCGGACAGGTACGGTTTCAGCAGGAAGAAACTTGAGCTGCAACTAAGCCGACCAATCCCTTCAGTCTGAGGGTCGGGGTGCCAAAGGTAAGCTGAGGTAGCATAAATGGTTCAGCAATGGGCTTCACCTCGACCAACGGATTAGGTACACTTCAACAGGAGTTGAAGCAAAAGCGTCTCTCCTTCCAGGCCAGAGGGAGGGTGTTCGCACCGGGATTGGTACTTTGCCTGGCTACTAGCTACCATTACGCCTTTCGCCTAGGAAGGGGTCAGATGACTCTCCTACAACAAACAATTGAAAGTGCTTACCTAAGTCAGTAAGTGATACCTAAGGAAAATTGTCTGAATAATTGGAAAATAAATATTGCTTATTTTTATGGTAGGTAGGTACTCACTAGATACCTACCACCCAAGTTTTCACAATAGGTAGGTTACCTACTTAGTCAATAGTAACTTCCTGCCTATTTTCAACTTGCCTTTTAGGAGGTAGGTAGACATACGTTTCGTAGCAGGTCATAAAAATTTCATTCCAAATAACAAAACAAAGGCAGGAAAAATTTGATTTCCTGATACACATTATTCCCAATTTGTTGAGTTTTCCGAGAAAAACAGCCTAATCTAATTCATCGAGTTGAGCTTTCTAGGGGATCTTCTCCCCGAATAAAATAAGGAGTTGCGAATAGGATAGGGATTATACGAAAACCAAGGAGAAGGAGGGTAAATAGAAAACTATAGAAAAAAGAAGCGAGCTAAAGGATCATAAATAAAGTAGCGTGTGGGCGAAGCAAAGTGGTGGAATTACAGCTATGTTTGCCGGAGGGCTTGCTACTACTCTTGACCTGTGAGAGGGGGTTGAAGATTTCGGAGGATTTGAGGCCTGGCGACTGGCATCGGTGACGTCATTATTGGAAGGCATGCATGTTGGAGTGGGTAGAATCAACGCTTCCTCACGTCTCATATCACACAAACGGGTGAGATGGCATGGTCCGATAGTACGGTACCATCATATTTATGTGGGTCAATATCCTGAAAGAGTATTGGTTCCTATCATGTCTAGGCACATTTTCCCCAAAACCGTATGTACCTAAGAAGGCCGTCTATGTACATAAATATATATATATATTTTTGTTGGCCTAGTCGTAGGCAACTCTTGTGTGTCATCTTGAAGCTTATAAACCCAATGTAAGCCTATAAAAAAATGGAGGAACCTTCTTTTGTCCCTCAATGTCCAGATCATGAGTTGTAATGTTCGAAAATTATAACTCCATTTTCTTCCATAATAAATTCGAAAAATTGGGTACTATTCTTCTTAGTAACCTCTCGAGTATTGAAGAGAAGTAGTACTGGAATTTCAGATCAAACAGGCTACTTATCACATGAGTTTTCTCCCTTGTCCACAGATTTAGGGTCGCTCCCTAGCCCTTTTTTGAAATTCTCACTGAAAACCTCAGGAAGGGAAATTATAGCGCCAACAACATCCGTGTCAACACTGGCCGGACGCTAAAACGACGTAGGGCACTTTCCACTAACTTCATGTCACTTCAGTAGCTACAGGAATGTGATCAAGAGTGGATTCCTGCAGTGTATTTTTATTACTTGTCACTCCCAGGACCTCATCAAAATATCCCAGGTCAGATGTCATGTTTTTTTTTTTTTTTTTTTTTTTTTTTTAATTTAGTTTATTTGTGAATGACACGGGCATTTGACCAATTACAATACCTAATACAATAATAATAATAATAATGAATAGGTATTTAGTAGTAGACGTAGATGCCAATTAAATATGTTTTAAATATTCCAAAATATACAACAATATATAATCAACAAATTAATAAGAAAAATGCTGGCACTGGTAACAGGGATAGACTCTATAAACTAAAAACAAAACCAAAAAAAACGAGTAACAGCTCTAAATTTAAAATTAAATGATACACAACAACAGACTTCGACATTACCATATCACTGAACTCTATATAGGTCAGCCATCTGACAAACCTGATCTCAGTGTGCGCTTGAGAGAGCCTTGGATCTTCATGAACAAGTTCACCACTCCGGAAGCCGCCAGACGATTGAAGGAGTCCTGGATACCAACAATTGGGTTGTTCCTCAGGTAGTAGGTGGAGGAATGGTGGATATAGAAGGGCTATATTTATCAGCCTTGTGCAGTATGGCGGCGCATAGATGTTCATCGAGTCGGTTGAAAATTGTGAAAGTTATGCATGTTACAAGGATTCGCGGACACACAGACCGAGCGACAAACATAACACGGACATTTTGATTTTGGAGATGTAAGGCTTTAAACTCCGAAAAGTGAACACAGTGTTTCCGCTACTTTGGTACACTCAGAAGCAATTATGGGGATCCTCCATGATACCCTGTGACGTCACATCCAAATGGCCCATGCGGCCTTAAGCTGGAGGTAGTGCTTTCGGAGGGTGAAGTTGGCGACTGAATGGGGGCGTTTGGCGCCAGGAAGGTGGGACTCGTGGGCGGAGAGGGTAGGGGAAGTAGAAAAGGGTCGAGCAGTGGAAGGGGGAAGTAGCGGCGAGGGGAGTCCATTGAGGAAAATCGAGGAAAAGCGCCTCTTTCAACCTTTTATCCGCCCACTCTTTGACATCCTTTACCGCGCTATTACACTACCACTGTAGTAGAGATTTGCCTTTTAGCGAATTTTTGAAGAAAATTACGCTATTGTAATAATGGCTATTGTAGTAGTGCAAATTTTTGAAAATTTGCATTACTAAAAGTTTTCCTTGGAAATCCGTTTCAGGCCATTCTAAAACGATTCCTAAAATTTAACACTTTTTCATACGTATATATATACATATATAATATGAACGGACAGAGGCGGAAACGTTTTAGACACATAAAACAGTGGACAATTTAACAAATTTACCTCGATATTTCGACCGGGCACGTCGTGATCACGAGACTGGAATAGGAAGGTTCTTGTCCACTGAAGCTGTTTACATGGATGTAAGTTTAAAAGTTTGTAAGTTTTCTGAAGATGTAGGAAAATTTTGAAAATTATGTAGGGCAATTTCGAAAACTATTTAGGAAAATTTCGGAAATTGTTTATGGAAAGCAGGAAACCTAAAAGAAAACTGATTAATAAATCATTTGCCACTCGTCAGCTTCGTCTGCTATTTTTAATTTACAAAGGAGAGCTGTAAGAGTTGTGGCTGGCATCCCATTGAGAGCGGATTGCTGAAAGGCTTTTATTTAATTGAACATTCTAACATTGCCATGTTTGTACATCCTTCAATGCCTTTGTCATGTTCATTCAGATCCCAGTATTTACGATAAAAGAAGCGCACAGCATGATTATGATCTCAGGAATAAAGACGACATATCCTCAAATTTTCTTAGGTTGAGTAAATCCCGTTGCTCCATTAATTACTGGGGAATCATTCTTTATAAATCTTTATCTGAAGTGGTTCGAGAGTGAAGAGGGGTTCCTTCCAAAAGGTGCCTGACGAAGTTCATGAAACTGAATGCCTTCTTTACATTTGAAGAGTTCCTAAACTGTGATAAGAGTTCATTGATTACTGTTTTCCATCTTGTACCTACATAGTCATCTATTTTATATTAGCACATATTTTAATTGTTTTTTAACGTCATTGTTTTATTGTCGAATTTTGTTGAAACTATGACAAGTGTGACATACATATGTATGGCCGCAAATATACTATCTATCTATCTATCTACCTATCACACGTACATTTTTGGAAAACTATTTGGACTTAAAAAGGGGGATTGATTGGGAGAGAAGAGGAACGTAATTAAATTTCAATGAGTTTGAGAGGCCTAAATGTTTTTTGTAAATAAAATTTAATCAAGTAAATAGGTTTATATTGCTGAGAAGTCTGTTATCGTCTTTTTTTTTAATGCCAGGATGTTTGTGAGTTCCAAGTAATCTTATGTATGCCTGTTCTGCATCCCTGACAGCTGTCACCGATGCTGTCTCGCCCACACATTCCTGCAGACCGATGGTGTAACAGTCATCAAATGCCATGTCGTGCAGATGTGCAGATGCATCCAAAAAGGTCATCGCAGGGGGTAATTTGCACCTATCCATATCTGACATGCAAGATTGAACCTTCGATAGGTAGCCGATTATTTGAGCCGAAACGCGAATACTCCGATCAAAATCGATCTCGACGACCTCAACGCATTGTCGCGGCAGACTCCTGAACAACAGCACGCAGGAAGCGACAGGGCTGAACGTCGTGCCGACGGTAAAACACTGGTCGCACTACAAGGCAAAGAGCAAAGCGCTAAGTCCCTAAGCCCTAAGCGCAAAGACTGGACGTCCAGTGGACGCGAATTCGCGCGAAGAGAGGAACGCGAATCGAGCGAAGAGGCAAAACGGGCTAACTAGCGAATTCGCCGTTCGCCTCTTCGCTCAAATTCGCGTCCACTGGACGTCCAGCCTAAGCACAACGGTCCACCAGCATTCTATGCCTTTACCAGCAACAGATTACCAAAATAAACAGTGGTCCATGGTAACAGAGCAAAGTGCCTCGGACAGAGTACGGCGGATGGAAGGATTTTTTAAAATTCGATTTTTGGATTCCACGTACCTTGAAACGTAAAACATCGAATATTGAGGGGGGGTTGAAGAAAAATTTGTTTCGTGCTCCATTCCAAATGTTCATTATTGAAAATAATAAAGCAAAATGTTTAACTTGCATTTTATAGAATTTTTGAAAAAATTAGACTATCGCAGTGGCTCCATGCTAATTTTTGTGAATTTTCCCCTTAGAAAAAAATTCTTTCAGATATTCGGAATGAGAGCAAAATTTCCTTTCAAAAATAACTCAGCAAATTTTTTAAACACTTTCAGTAGTTCAAACATCGGTTAGAATGATTCTCTGAAAATTCGCTCGTTAACTCACTCTAAATGCCTGGAACTTTGTGATTTAGCTGTGCTTTGTGAAAGCTTTCTGAACAATTATTACTTGTACGAATTTATACACCGTTAGAATAATTTATTTTTCGAGTTAGATGAAAATTTCAGTGATTTGTGCTTAAATTCGGAGTGGAAATGATCATACTCAATCAGTTGAGTGAATGAAGAAATCGAAGGTAAACAAATAACATTAGAATGAAGTGCAGTGAAGAAACGCCCCACTTGCCTCACGTGGGACCGGGGGACGCACATATTATGAGAATGTGTTGTGGCTCACACACCATTCTCTCTGTCTCCCAGACCCACTGATTTTGAGAACTAGAGTACATACTTTACATGAACTATGGACTGTAGTTCGCCTTTGCTCGTGGTCCGCCAGATACCTGGTGAGATTTACATGGGTGTCACAAGGAGCCCACAATGTTGCCAATAACCAAAAGTTGCATTCATACAGCATGAGTTGGTGAGCGAATTTTCTAAGAATAATTTTAACCGATTTTGTGGGTGATTCTTATAGGAAATTTCACGCAGAATATACCACATCAGAATATACCGTATGTTCCTATGTTTAGGATGGTATCTCACACCAAAAACCTCAAAAAACACGTTTTTAGCGATTTTTGAAACTAAATTTTCAAAATTTGACCCCTTAGAGTACTCCAAAAATTCTGGCCAACGAACTCATCCTTACTTTTGATATTATTGAAATTTTAAAATTTTGTTGGATTTTTTATATCGATCCCTCGGGCAGATATCGTCTGGAATGACACATATATAGATATATATAAATATATATATAATATATGCACATATAAAAAAGTATTAATTTTCAGGAATCGTTTTTGAATGGTCTGAAACGGATTTCCATGAAGACAATTTTCAAAAATTTGCATTACAAAAATGTTGAAGCCATTGCAATAGCTTCATTTTCTTCGAAAATTCGCTAAAAGAATAATCCTGTATCTCTAAACTCAGGTGTGGCACTAGTGTATAAATATTCTTCGCCAAGTAAGGTTCACAGATATAACGCAGAGATCGTTATACAGATGTCTGATGCTCGATCTGTAAACGAACCGCCATTCTACATTCAGAGCATCGCACTCCACGAATAATGTACAGGAAGATAATTCGCCATATGGTGCCGAACCCTCCGGTGCAAAACTAAGTAATGTAATCGGAGTTGAATAGGTCCCTGCCACCCCCGAGCCGTGTAATGTGTAATCAGTGGTCGTCAATCATGGCCGTGCGCGCCGTTTTGTTTTACATGATATGCGCATCGACTGAATAATCTTTCTCCCGGGAGTCTGAAGACGTCTTAATTGCTGAGTCCAACCACGTAGCTTATGCCTTCGTCCTACACGAACGCTCGTTTCTTATATATATAAACATTTTGCATACGGTAAATCATCTGGTCCAATAGAACTGTGTGAATTCTGCTGGGTCGAACATATTGGGTCAAGTCGTACACAACTGGAATATCTCCATGAGATATTGTAAATATGAGATTGTGGGTATAGGCCTCGTGCACTAGGCTGTAAACAGAGCGTTCTGTCCGAATTGGCGGCGCTAGCGGTGGACTAAGAACCTACTGGGATACCCAAAAACAACCTACTTTTCCCGTTTTTTTCGTATTCCTGTGTGGCTGGCCCTGCACTGCCATACGACCCCCGCTCGTTCGGACTTGATTGCGTTGTACATGGCGCCATCACCTCCAAATTTGACTGCTGTACCCCTAACAACTTTCTTTCTTTTTTTCAACAATTTCTTGAGTTTTCGCATCTGTTGAGCCGGTTTAATTTTAATACCAAATTTTCACAACCACGAGTTTGATGCTCATGCACATCTTCAATCTTAGGCCATTCCGACTTATTACGGAGTGGTACATACATACATACGGACTTACATACACTTTTCCAAAACGCTGAGAAAATTGATCAGATGTCGATTAGGAACGGTTAAAGGTGGTGTTTCAGAAATTAGGTTTTCTGCTGATCGCAATACTTTCCATTCACCTTCAGGTGGGCTGAGGAAAGTAAAAATAGGCACCACAAGGGCTTTCTTCAAAACAGCTGGGAATTTGTTGTGAATTAGTTAAGTTTCATATATCAGATAGCAGGGAGGATGAATGATGGCAGGAGCTACGAATTTAATAACCTTTGACTTTAGTCCAAGAGATCTGATCTGGGTCCCGGGAAGAAGGAATATCGTCAACGATAGTCTGAAGCGAGTTTACAAAATATGTATTGAACGCATCCGCTGTGATCTGATCAGTGGAAGCATCCTGCTTAGTCAAGTTGCCCCTCTTACTATTGATGATAGTATCATCAATGATAGTATATACATGGTTCGTAAAGGATTCTTTGAACTCAAGATTGACTTATTATTTGCTTCAACTTTTCCTTTTCGAATTTCCAGCGTGTACAGTTTTTTGACATTTTCTTTGTGACCCTTCGAGTACTCAGTAGGCGATTGTATATGTTTCATAAAGAGGGAGTTCATTACTTCACGCATCTTGTATATCTTATTATTGAACCAACCGCCTACTTTTGCCTGTAGGTTGTTTCTGACCAATTTCCTCCTTATTGGGAAACAATTCTTCATGTTAAGGGTTAAAAGGCTAACAAATAAATCGCATTTCTTATCTATGTCCATCGATTCATCAACAAGAAAATACCAGCCAACACTCCTCAGATTATCCAACATTGAATGAAGTCCCTTCATCGTTATTGGCTGAGTATAAATGAAATAAGGCTGGAATCTCTGGCTTAACAAAGTCAACCTTTATGAGTATTGCCGAGTGATCGGACATGGTATTATTTACTAAGGAACAGTTGTTAGCTTGGACCTCAAAATTTACTAAAAAGTTATCAAGACAGCTATTTGCCCTGGTACTATCATTTATCAAGGAATTAAAACCATATTTCCGAATAACACCATCAAAATCAGCTTGATCAGCGTAAAATTTCCTATAGGACCTTAAATTATTTTGGCACGATTTGGTATCACCCTGTAGATACAGAAAATTATAAACCATTGTTTTTATTTCTTGTCGCGCTAAAATCGTGTTCGGCCGCACTGTGGTACGTATGTATGGAGACAAGGTGAAGCCGAAGACGCAATTTCGAAAGCATAGTGAGCTTCGAATGTGCCTCCGCAATTAAATGGTTGGGTTAATGAGACGATGTGCGGTCTGAGCGAGGCTTTACGATCTCATCTCATTCTATTCCACCTCGCATATCCATCATAACGAACGTTGCTCTATCCCTATTAACCTGGTCGAGTCGGCAATTGAGTTGTAAAGGTGAGGCGCGGATCTAATTCCTTCTTCAGTGTTGATGTGTGAGTGAGCGCTGAGGTCGTCCATCTATGTGCTCGTGTACCTCCGGCATCCGTCATCATCAGGCTTGCGTGTGATTTCGAGAATTGGTGTCTTCATGTATCTATGAGGATAAGGCAATGAGAATTACAGCCCTCCAGGTCAAATATTAGGGCGATAAACTAAGCAAAACAAGTGAAAATATCTGGTGCGAAGCTTCAAACTAATTTCCTCGCCCGTAGAAACCTGAAAACGTAGTTTTTAGCTTTTCTCGCAAACTGCTCTAACGATGTTGATGAAATTCACAGGACTTAGGTACTCTTCTTTCAAGTAAAAACAAGCTCCAATACCCCTCATCTCTACAAAAGTATTCTGAGGGCGGGAATCAGCGTTAAAATCCACAAAAATGGCTATTTAATTCTCTTACAGAATTATTAGATGAATATACTTGGATGAGTTGCTGAGGGGGGGGGGGGGGGGGGGGGGGGGGGGGGGGGGATAATTGAGGAAATTCTAAGAATGGTAGGTACCTAGTTATTGACCAATGGAGAAACTGATTTTTGTAGATGAGTGAACTACAGAGAAGAAGAAAAATAATATAAACCTTGCTAATAATTTGCAACGTTTATGGATCCATCTACCGTTTCCATCTACCCACTCATTCAAATAAGATAATTGCACACCCTAAGTCGCTAACTACATTAGAATTGGATGAAAACATCGATAAGTCTTCATCGTGCTGTTCCCGACAGCAAATCTATAACATCTACTATTCAATCAACCGCTTCTAACTCCTTGATACACTATATAGCCCGACTTTTACTAACTATATAGGTATTATATCATGTAGGTATATACCTCGGAATAACCAAGCGGTCATCGAGACATGACTGAGGCGCCTTCCGGCATGATGTCAATTATATTGAGTTAGTTGTGACTTGTGATCCGATATAATGATACTGACGCTGTTCACCCGCTTTCTCATAATGGCTACGATTGAGAGATTGCGAACGTGCTTGCACTCCTCATTTGTGATGTTCCAGGAACTCAGGAGAAACATCGTGTTTGTAACCTCGAACCAGTCAAATAATTTCCGTGTAACACCGATGATGGAGAACGTACCTACCTACGATTCCGGTGATCAAATTACCTACACAAACAAACGAGTTGTCTCAGCATTACGGAGGCATAGACAGAGATAGGAGCCCCTCCTCTTAATAGAAAAAACCTTGCTATTGAAGGACCTAGAAAAACAAATTTTATACCCATGGAAATGTAGAATTTTGCGTCGATGGGGACCTATTTTAACTATTTTGCTTAGAAGTGGATTTTTCGATTAAAAAGATGAGTGGAATTTTCAAATTGCAAAAAATCTTTGTTTTGTGAATACATCATCATGCTCCGAATCGGTTACCCAGCGTGTAATAGAGGTATTTCAAAAATATAGGACAGGATAAGAAGGATAGCTATACATACTCCCATGCATGGCACGGGGTGTCCGGCTAGTCATGCCTATAATTTTAGTGCCGTAGAAAAATCCACTTACGTCCAAGCAGAATTAGTCAAAACAGGTCAATCAACGCGATATTTAATTCTCTACAACTTTTCTGGAGGTCAAAATATTATGTCGGGTTGTTTCGGTTTGGGGTTTATGTATAGAATCTGCGCAGAAACCTACTCTGCACATATTCAGTTCCTGTACTGGTCTTGACACGTATAAGATGCAATTTTGAGGGGGGTTCGTGCTCGATTCTGAAGCTTCATTATTGAAAATAATAAACCAAACTGCAAAACGTAAGCTGTTTCCATATACTGACATTGACGATTCACAAAATAGAGAGTGAACCTGCAGCACATGAAATATATTTCTCATCAAGTGTATATGTTATGTGTAAATATATTTCTTATTCGACACCGCGGTCACCTGAGAAGCGGGTTAAGTCGGGTATGTAAGGAAAGAATCCTACACCTAGCTGGAATGCGAAAGGCGATACCAACGGGTTTATGGAGCGAGATACACTCCAAACAAAACGTTGAAAGTGTTATGCATAGTAGTCTGACTAGTCAGATAGTGTTAGACCATT
>JAEMON010000006.1:24135762-24155364 GCA_030264115.1 Lygus lineolaris
GTAGTGAGGAAGCAAAAATCCTAAAAAAATGTCAAAATGTCAATAATGACAAAAGAAAGGCTGAGTTCGTTGGCCAGAATTGTTGGAGCACTCCAAGGGGCCAAATTTCGAAAAATAAGAGTTAAAAACGTGTTTTTTGTTGTGAATTTTTACGGTCTTGAAAATAGGAACATATTTATATTAGGTATATTCGGAATCGGCGCAAAATGTCCTATAAGAATCACTATCAAATCGGTTAAAATGATTCTTTGAAAATTCGCTCATTAGCTCATGGCTGCATGAGCTTGTTGTCTATGTCATTTCTGACAGCCGACAGCCTTATCTCTGATGGAATAAACCGGTTCCCGTGAGATCACCGAAGTTAAGCTATCAGCCGCGTGGTTCGTACTTGGATGGGTGACCGCCTGCGCGTAGTAGCTGTACAATGGGGAATTCCGGTGTGTCGGAATCAGGGATGGAAGATCGATATTTTCGGTCCGATTAATCGATTTTTTAGATCCATCCCAACTAGCCAGAGAATCGCGCGTATCGATCTTTTTGTAGACGATTTTAGATTCGATTCATAGCTTGCCTATTCTTTAATTTTTGGGACATTTAGTGTGAACTAAGTTCTTGTTACAATTGCTTACAAATTTTATTTTCTAAGTGATTCTTGTTGCCAAAATATATTTTATCTTGCTTCAAAAGGCAATGTATTAATATTTTATTTCAAGCTGTGATACTGATGATAGTGAGTTTGGCTAACAGGTGGCACTTCGGCTGGAGACGCTGACATATCTTTTCAGATATACACTAGGTGCCTCAGTACTACGACGTATTGTGCCAATTTCTGTGTATAAGGACAAATGCGCGCATTTTCCTATGGTAGCGACTAGTAAGACGTTTCTTATTTCAATGAGAAATCTCGACCAGTGGGTGTTGTCAATGCGGCTGTGGAATATAGGAAGCGAGAGTGACATTGTATGTGGTGAACTCTACAGGGCCTCCTCTGTTTGGCAGGACTGCTGGTTTGAGCATATCGTCGGTTCAGAATCGTGGATCCTGGTACTCACAAGGACGTACATGTCCAGGGCCCCCCCACCAAGCGTGTGGGAAATTCCAGCATTACACAGCGTTTGTGCTCGTCTGTGCACGACTTTGGATTGGACAACCTAATTGTCCTGGTAGCATACTGCTATTTATTATTGTAGTACTAGTTAATTATAAAATTAGAGTTGCTAGTCTCTCGCCAATTCAATCCATGGCGCAAATTCAATCCATTTGCGCAAGCGCAAACTAGAAATTTGTTGTCATAGACGTAGCTACGGAACAACTAGATCAATTTCAGAGAAATTTTCAGAAATTAATCGAGTTAGACCCTAGAGAGTAACCTATGAATTTCATCGCCATCAGACCACTTAAAGCGTTTGCGCATGCGCAAACGTGAATTTCTTGAAATTACGATTTCTCAGTTCGTAATGGACCGATTTCGTATTAATTCGGTGTGTAGTTGAGGGCTACCATTACCTTCTAATTTCAACACGATTGTATCAGTAATAAGTACTGTGCATGCGCAATTTCGAAATATGTTTCATTGCCATAACTCTGGAGCTACTCGACTAATTGTGGTGAAAATTTCAGAGATTGTACGAGGTAGCCCCTAGATAGTGCCCTATTAATTGGATAACCATCGGACCACTAGTAGCGTGTGCACTGCGAATTTTTTTAAACTACGATACGTCGGTTCGTAATGGAACGATTTCGCTCAAACTCGGAGGGTAGTTGGGGGCTGACTCAAGACCCATTAATTTGGATCAGTAATATCTATTACGCAAGCGCAAACTTAGAGAAACGCCGTTTTTCCGGCGAATTTCAGCCGTCGCGTGAGGTTAAAAGGCTGGTTTAAATCTTTTTTGCCCCCGTGCTTTGTGTTCTCCAAAAATAAAGATATTTTAGTTTTTGGTTGCCCTGCACTCAATCGACATGAGCATGGCGAACCGGTCATTTCTAGTTTTCTGAAAATTTAATGGTGGCATACTGTGATGGCCACGAGGAAACTTCTGAGCCATGTCCTTGGCAGTGTATTTTCGTTTCACTTTCCTATTTTAATGCATATTTAAGAGCATATAATGGCTTTTTTGATCATATCTATCGATCATAAAACAGATGTAATTCGAGCATATCTGTAGATTATATCGATCCTAGCCCTACTTATTAGATAGTTAAGGACTGTCTCTAGGTGATCCCTTATGAATGTCATCGTGATAAACAGCTAAACATCAAAATCCGACAAACATCAATTTCTCATGTCACGGTCAAACGAAGCGATTTTGCTCAAAATCGGTGAATAATCTCATATCTAAATCCCCCACCCATCCATTCACTGAACCATAATATGTATTTCGCTGATTTATGCAACCATGTTATGGATACGAGGACGCTAAGTGCCACACCCACCTTTTTCCCATGAGCAATATATTAGCCTTTAATTTCGAATTTTTCTCACAGTGTGGGAGATAGGACCATCGGATTGCAAAGACCTATGGATGAATGAACATCCAGGTGTCTAAGACATTTGTGGAGGGCGAACTGTGGGAGATGAGGGACACGGTTGCTGACCTGAAGGAATCCGCCAGATCACCTCCTCTAGCATTCTGCACGACTACTCCAGTTGGACATGCATCATTCATACCACTTTTATTGCCTCGGCAAGGAGAAGAGGGAACACGAAATGTCTTACTTTGTTGGCAAGTGGCAAGTTCACTTTGCTTGTAAGTGTAAGAAATCTCCCCATTTAATCGTTTGGTTGGGAAGCGGCCACAGAGTCTGTCCCATGAACGATCGGGCAACTTTTCAGGAGAGGCAAAAAACGAATTCAGCAACACCTCCTATCAACAATATTTTTGTCATACGGCAGGTCATAGAAATCAGGTGAACAATATGTCTTATGATGAAGGCTTAACTTCTCTTAGTTATTATTAACAACCGCTCAAATACTAACACATGCAGATTCTCACAAAATACAGGGGGAACCTTTAGGTAACAAAATTTATCTGTATGATGAACGAAAACCCAATATTATTAACGATGTAAGTATACCTGAACTGGAGAGACCGCACAGCAGATCACGTTGTGATGGAAATCTCATGGGACTTGTTGTTGACAGACTTTAAATGGCCGTGTTGCTCTTCAGCGATTTTATAAGCCATATCTGAGCTTTTAGGTTCATCTTGTTTATGTGAGGTGCTTCAGGATGATTACATCCCATGGTTATAAATCATTCGCTGCGTTAGGAATAAAGTTTTAAATGGTAGGTAACTCTCCTCAAATTTTTGCATTGGGAAAGATCGAAACCAAAGACGGAATGGGGAATTGTCCTAATTTTTAGGACGTCCTTCAGTTAGTGGGTATAATATTCGTATATACCTAGTTGGAACAAACCTCGTAATGTCACAATTCGAATATAAACAAATATAATTAGAATACGTAGCAGATTTCAGTTGGACTAAACCTAGAGAGTTGTAGGTCCTTCATAACTTATAAAACTTGTATTAAACCTACTTGAAACTCGATTTGGCGCCAAATTTAATTAATTTTGGTCCACGGTAACTATGCTAAGTGCTGTGGACGGGGGAATGCGTATGTACATACGACAGACAAACGGATTTTTTTTTTTTAATTCAATTTTCATATTCTACGGGTATCTCGGAACGTAAAACATCAGAATTAATTTTGAGGGGTTAAACAATTTTTTGGGCTATTCTAAAGAAATAGGCAGGCATGTAATAAAACAAATTGAAGCCGAAACTTTACCTACTTCAAATCAAGGTAGGTAGTGTACCTATCTACAATAAAAATTCGAAACTCAAAGTTTTACTTGTAAACTAATTGACTAGGTAGGTATGTACCTAATTTTGTCAGAATATAGGTTACATAAGTACGATCGGTAAACGTCAGAAAGTAATGACAACTTTATTCCCGAGTATCCTTATATATAATTTTAAATTATAAAAGTAAAGTTGAATCCTGCGCAATACAAAATCTCATTAATTTCAGGGAAATTCATTCCACTCAGAACTTCTTTCATTCAATTGAGAACATCAGGGAAATTCATTCCACTCAGAACTTCAGGCATTCAACTAGGAGCTTCAGGATTCATTCCATTCAGAACTTCAGGGGCCACATCATCCAGAGCTTCATAATCTATTTATTTCTCGTTGTTATAACTTAAATCTGTTTTCTACTCTATTCGCTGTATTGTCATTATTAGACAAGGTACCTTGAGTTAGGAAAAAAAACAGAAAAAAAAACAAACAAAACCTTTTGAAAAAATTAAAGAATCAGCAATGATTCAGAGGGTTAGCTACAAGGGGAGGTTTTGAGGCTAACTAGTCACTTACAAATTGATCCTGGTTCTTTCAAAAATTGTTATTTTTTAAAAGTGAGCAAATATCACTAAAACACAACACTACAACGCGAAAAGCTGATCATCAACGGGTGCTCTATCTACCGGGGAATGCAGTTGATTCGCACTAATCTCGTCGATTTTGCCTTCTTGTATGGCTCGTTCAATCAAACGCTCATAAAAAAACGAATTTTCACCTATAAAAATAATTTCTCCCGTCCCAAGTTTTTTGATTTTGGCTCAAAATTCGTGCTCCTGAATCCTGCGACGTTGTTTCCTGGTTGATATTTCGGATTCTGCTCCAGACTATCTTCAGGAACGGAGGCTCCCGTCCCTCACGATCTCGCGAGTTTTGGAAGGTCAGTGGAGAATTTTTCTTTTTTGATCTGTTCATTGTTTCAAGATATTGTCTTCACATTCATTTTTTGAACTTCGTGGGGTTGGTTTTTCCATAATTCACTCATTCCTAATTAGGGATGGTTTTGGGCGAACCTTCTTTTCCGCCCACATACCTACTGCTTGAGGAGCTCCTCTCACAACTCACTTCGCGGGAATGGATATTACCAATCAAGTTTTTAAAATGAACCACCCAAAAATTATGTCAAATTTTGAAGAAAAAAACTCAAAAAACGTGTTTTTGAGGTTATTGGTAGAAAATACCATCTTAAACATAGGAACATAAGGTATATTCGAAATCGGTGTAAAATTGCCTAAAAGAATCACTCGGGTAAAATGATTCTTTGAAAATTCGCTCACCAACCCATGCTGCATGAATGAAACTTTTTGTCACTTTTGTGACAGGATTTTATGGTTTTCGGAAACATCAAATTTAGCAATGAGAATGCAATAGGTGAGTAGTATTGTCTCCTTCGAACTCGTTCACACTGATACTGAACCCAGGTAGGTACTTACTTTCTTGTTAACAACGAACCATGGAATCAATATTTATATTATTGATAGTTTTAATTGGATATTTGGCCTTTAATGAAGAGGAATGGGAGGCAGACAATGGTGGCGATTAACATAGGAATAACGACTATTCGGATGCGGCGGTGAACCGGAGGGGTGTTGGCGCCAGAATTGGGGACTTGAACCTGAGGAAACATGCGGATCAGGGTTATGGCAAGGGAAGAGTTTTTCAGGCTGAGGTCAGCATCCCGAGCTGCCGAGCTGAGAGCGCGAAATGCGACTTCTTGGGCCGCTGTTGATTGTCCCGCTTCATGGAGCACGACTGCTGACAGCAGATCGTCTTCTAGGCTTGAACATTGAGGGATCTGAGCAGATGAAGTGGAAGAACATGATTAACCCATTTTCGCCGACTGTAGCATTATATGTAACAGTCGAGGGGGGACCTTCGACGAGTACATGCACAGACATGCACGAACATGATGCACTGAATGGCCTCAAATCTCTATCAACATACCCTTCCCATCATACTACACAGTTCCATGACGTTCCTGACTCTTTATGGTGGTTTTTCATTATTTGAAGAGTGAGCTTGATTTACAGGATTCAAAAATTGGATTCCTCAAACGTGAAAGCATAAATTAAGTAGGTAGGTACATTATTTTTTTAACTTTTATTGTAAGTATTGGCATTGTGTTTGTCAATAGAATATGTTCTAATTGATTTAGGTAAATTTTTAAACTTTTGGACCATTTTCAAGTATGGTTATGGAATATCAAAATTGACTGTTACATAAATGTTACAGCCGTCACTTGGAGAACAAAATCTTGACCTAATGAAAATGGGCTCTGCGTATGGCTATTTTTTAATCGACTTTTTAAAGCTCAGTGAGCGATTTCTAAAACGGTGCGATTTCCAATACGGTCTTCCTGTCACAATTCATGCCATCTGTGAACGCTGTCACGTTTTTCAACCCCACCACTTGGTACCCCACCAAAACGGTACCGTTCCGGTCTCACAACACTCCCAGAAAGTTTGTAAAAACCCACCAGAACACGACACACACCACTCGTTCCACAGTGTTGTCTCTACCCAACGATTTGGCCTTCTCATCGTCAACCCCCAAAGAGAAACGACTAGCAGTCCGGCCTGGGACTTCCAAGCAGCCAGAGCTCTCCAGAACACCCAAAGAAGTGCCTCGGGGAATTGTGCGCCCAGTACACCGCCCAACACCGCTGCCCCTGCTCCCTGCCACCAGCACACCGCTGTACCCACGGAATAAGGCTATACCTAGCAGCTTTTTTTTTTTTTTTTTTTAAGCAGTCAAAAAATATTATTATATAATGATATGGTGGTTCATGGCTTGCTGTACATCTCACTTGATAATGTGGCCTCCACGGTCTGGCCCCAGTGTACACTGGCCACAATGATACTTCGTTGACATGACCGTACTTGGAAGAGTAATCCATCCATTGCCTCTTCTTTCTGTCAATAAAAAGTGTATGGACCTAATGTGAGTTTGTTACTCAAGAAAAAGAGACCGGTGTAAATGTTTATTGAAAGGGGTTCTCACAACTTCATCGCGAGTGATTTACGCAAAGAACCCCAGTCCATTTTTTCTGAAATTTGAGTTAATGCTCCCAAATGTAATTAAGAATTCATAAAAGGTAAGGTAGACGTAGGTAACTAATTTCATATCATCAGAAGCTAAGGTAAGATGATAACTAAATATTGGTGGGAAACTTCAAGAGGCATTTGTTGTGATGACATTGACTGTATATTTACTGACGCAAAATTTGAGAAAAAACTAGGTATGTACCCAACTCCTAAATTTTTTAAATTAAACTCAAATGCAAAGCAATGCCTTCTTTATACTACTATGCCTATCTTTTACTGTCCTCTTTCACCTTCTGCGAATTCAAAACTGTCCAGGCAGTTGTAAATATCCTGAGGTTTCCTTCTGGATACTGCAAACTCAGCTATAGCAAATTTTAATAATGCAAAATTTAAAAATAATTTCCATGGAAAACGTGGAAATTATTATACGTCCATGACGTTCAAATATGGATGTGTGTGTGTGCGTGTGGGGGGGTGTCACTCCAGACGACATCTGACCCTGGACCTGGAATCTATCTTTAGAAAAATACAACAAAATTTCAAAAATGTCTATAATAACAAAAAAAGTTCCATCCATGCAGCATGAGTTGATAAGCGAATTTTCAAAGAATGATTTTAACAGATTTGGTGGGTGATTCTTATAGGAAATTTCACGCTGATTCCGAATATACCATATATTATGTTCCTATGTTTAAGATGGTAATTTACACCGAAAACCTCAAAAACTCAAACCGAAATACTCTAAATTTTCAAAATTTGAACCCTTGTAGTACCTACTCAAATAGTACTTAAATTTCAGGAATCGTTTTAGAATGGTCTGAAACAGATTTCCATGAAGAAAATTTTCAAAACTTTGCATTACAAAAATTTTGAAGCCATTGCAATGGCTTCATTTTCTTCGAAAATTCGCCAAAAAAGGATGAATTTCGTTGGCCAGAATTTTTGGAGTAGGTACTCCAGGGGGTCAAATTTTGAAAAGTAAGGGTAAAAAACGGTTTTTGGTGTAAATTACTGTCCTAAACATAGGAACATGTGGTGTATTCAGAATCAGAGCAAAATTTACTATAAGTATCGCCCACGAAATCGGTCAAAATGAATCTTTAAAAATTCTCTCATCAACTCATGCTGCATGAATGGAACATTTTTGTACATCATCCTGCTTTGTTTGGATCCCCTCCCTTACCGAAGATCTCTCAGAGCCGCCCCTGCACTTACCTACTATAGAGGAGCGTGTCCATCGTGTGCGATAGCTCCCAGGAAATCATCGAATACAGCTGTCTCCTCTGAGGTCCACCGAAGTCCTGACTGAGTCGAGCTAAGACTCTGGCAGCCCATTCGGTGATTGCAGTTAGCCTTACGGACAACGTTCCTGGAGGGGGCTTCGAGTCCCAGATCAGGGAAGCCACGTTCATACCTAACAACAGATACCATCCAGGAAGTTATGAACAACCAGTCATCTCATCAGGCATCCTTGAACTTGGACTGTAAGGGACGGTTGAGTCAATTAGGATGTAGAGATTCTTAGATTCCATAACGGACCAAAAACGGCAACATTATTACACCCATCCTACTGATATTCTAAATTGAGCTGATCGAGTCGTAGGCTATTAAATCTTCCATCAAGTCCGTTGCCTCTCACATATTGCAGCTCTTTAACCTTGGACGAATCCAAAATCTCTTTGGGCCAGCAGATTGGACGAGCAGTGGCGGAAGAAAAAATGACAGCCTCAGCTACCAAAATTGAATCGTCTTCGTCGGAATGTATGGCACATTCAAAACCTCTGCCGAGTTGGGTGAGCTATATAGGTTCCCCACTTTTGTAATTGTAACATGGACGTATAAAATCGGTTTAGGAAAATTTACTGAAATTGGTAGAATAGTTCCAGTGTTGTGCCCATGACCAACAATTTCAAGTTTGTGCATGCGCAGTAGCTATTACTGATCCAAATGTTCCGAAATTTTAGGAAATGGTCTTAGAGGCAGCCCCAAACTACCCTCCGAGTTAGAGCGAAATCAGGCAACTTGGAACTGAAAACCCGTAACTAGGTAGGTAATAACTAGGAGGTAGGTAATAACTAGGAGGTAGGTAATAACTAGGTAGGTAATAACTGGACATACACACGCAAGCAAACAGTGGTCCGATGGCGATGAATTAATGGGGACCATCTGGAGACTAACCCGCAGAATGGCTGAAAATGTCACCCAAATTGGTTGAGTCCCCACAAATTGGAGAGTGGACGAGTTTCATCAAAATCGGATCAGCGGTATCTATGTACTGTGCTTGCGCAAAACTTTAAATCCTTGCAACACGTTTCGTCCGATTTTGATGAAATTTTCAGGGATTAAGCAGGTTAGCCCCCAGACAGTCCCCTATGAAATTCAAAGAGTTTCATCAAGATCGGATCCATGCTACCCATGGCGCATGCGCAAACGTGACGCTCTCATAACTTCGACAATTTTCATCCAATTTCGATGGAATTTGCAGGGATTGTGCAGGTTAAATATATATGTCATATATATAAAATCATGCTATGGATAAGAGGAAGCTATGTGCCACACCCAACTCGGCAGACGTTTTTTTATTGCGGAACCTAGGGCTATTGCAGTAGGTAGGTTACTTCGTACCTACTTAGGCTATTGGAAATCATCAAACGTACGTACCTAGTGAAGCTGATTCAAGGATAGTAGTCCAGTCTACTGCCCGTGAAGCTGACTCACCTGATTTCAGAGAAGAGTTTTTAGGTTTCCGATTCCAATCCTCCAGGTAACGCTCGGGGCGTGGTTTGCTGATGAATGTTTCGACCTTAACAGTAAACTCAATGTTATTAACCCTTCCAAAAATAATTTTGTTTTTAAATCATCTATATTTAATATAAATTTTATTCAGTAATAATAATTAGTGTGGTCATTTATATAGACTTAGATCTTAGCCTCACAAATTATTGCACATGGGAAACTAGGCACCTACTTTACCCTTTCCTTTCTAATAATTTTTCGCAGATTAATTTTAATTGAATTAACGTTATACAATTGTTTACGTACCTTACTGGAGAATCCGTCGTGACTAGCAAGTCGAGTACAGGTGGCGAGCGCTTTCGATGTAAGGACATCATCATCTGATGATGATGTCCTTACATCGAAAGCGCTCGCCACCTGTACTCGACTTGCTAGTCACGACGGATTCTCCAGTAAGGTACGTAAACAATTGTATTCTTATAACTAGCGGAACTAATCCTTTAGATTTAATACCAGAATTAACGTTAGGTAATCCTCAATTAATTCTTTGGGTAGAGTGGTCGGCCGGATGATTGTTGTTCATCTTTGTTAGTTGGGATGCGGCCCAGCAGAAATGAGAAGGGAGAAACTGTTCGTATTCAGGCCCAATTGTCCGCCATGCTCTTCTGTAATATCTTCTATGAATAGTCGTGTCGTGAATTATAACTATTTTCCAGTACAGATCCGTGAATTTCATTATTACTTTCCCCGTTGTCGAGAAACTACTCCATGAAGTATTGATTCTGTATTTCGTTTACGTCTCGGGCACGAAACTTCAACGACAATAAAGAATGAATGACTTGATAAGGGTGTACGGGACGCCCTACTTGGGAAGCGCCTCAACGATGCCCCAATGCTGCTCAAAATCCTTTTTATTATTTTTCACGTTTGCGATTTCGAAAATTCATCGATTTGCGTCTCTTATACAATCATAATTACATACTTTACGACGTGAATCATAATTTAAAGTTTCTTAAATCCAGAAAAAACTGGAAGAAACCTATGAAAAACCAGGTTTTCATCAGTTTCTTCCAGTTTTTTCTGGATTTAAGAAACTTTAAATTATGATTCACATCGTAAAGTATGTATCTAATTATTATTGTATGACATACGTAAATCGATAAATTTTGAAAATCACAAATGTGAAAAATTATAAAAAGGATTTTGAGCTGCGTCGAGGCATCGTTGAGGCGCTTCCCAAGTCAGGCGTCCCGTGCACCCTTAAGAGCATTATTTAGAATTGAATTTATAGAAAGAACTGAAGTTATAGAAAACAATGTACGAGTAGGAATTTAGGTATGTTTAGGTTTCTAATCATTATAGGTATAGTATAGGTATTTGGACAGCACACAAATTCAAAGTGAGCAAAAACTGCTGCTGCTGGGGGGCATGGTTAAATTAATTAAAGGAAATACTTACAAAAAATAATCTCAAATTACCGGGTTGACGATGAGGTAGATGTCAAAGGCAGACAGTACTTTCTTCATTGTGCTCTGCACCCAATGATGGAAATCTATTTCGGCGTACGGTAGTAGACGACCTACCAGCTCCAAGTCGCCCGTTTCGTTCAAGTACGCCTTGAAATCGCATAGATATCAAATTTAAATCGTGCCTAATCTCTTAAAATTAAGTAGAATATCGCCAAATCCCTACTTCAATTTTGGCTACATAATAAATTGTATCTTTACGTCTTATAGATGGATTGGCGACCAACTCTGAGTAGACCAGTTGCGCTCTGTGGTTTTGTCTATTTATTGTGGTTTTATTGCAGCTTATCTTTTTTTTTTTTTTTTTTCATCGGTATATCAGTATATTTTTTTCGAGACAGAATGAGAACGAGGGCTAATCTTGATTTTTTTCATGACAGTTTTGTGCCAATTACTGTTCTAAAGCTGCGTTACCTTGATTTTGTGAGCGCTATCTTGAACTGAACACGTTTGTGATTTTGGAAATTCATCGATTTACGTATTTTATACAATAGTAATCACATACTCAACGATGTGAATCGTAATTTTAAGTTCATCCCATCCAGAGAAAACTGGAAGAACTGATCAAAACTGGGTTTTTCATTGGCTTCTTCCAGTTTTCTCTGGATGGAATAGACTTAAAATTATTATTCACATCGTAAAGTATGTGATTATTATTGTATAACATACGTAAATCGATGAATTTTCAAAATCACAAACGTGAACAATAATAAATAGGATTTTGAGTAGCGTTTGAGGCATGATTGAGGTGCTTCTCAAGCCCGTCGTCCCGTGCACCCTTAAGGGGCCAAGGACCCATGTAATTCAGTTTTTCACATTTATATCAGCCAATTTTCGTCCGATTTTGATGCGGTTTGCGGCATTCTTCTTGTCATTCAATTCTCCAGGGAGGGCATCTACCTATGTATAATTTTAAGTTCGTAATTTTGAATTTTTCACGTCCTTTTTTAAAGGTCAAATTGGCATAAAGGCACATAGACTCCATAGAAAATAAAAAATAGGAAGAATGCCGCCAACCGCATCAAAATCCGTTGGAAATTGGTCGAGAAAAATGGAAAAAACTGTGCAACGCTAAAATGGTTAGGGGAAGGGCGTGTTGGGCAAGAAGCCCAGGGGTCATCTGGAGCCGGATGAGAAGTGTTTTCTGCTTGGCTGTGAACTGACCACATATATTTCAAGTGGAGGTGCCTCACATTTACCTATTTGCTATTGGACCCGATCAAATTCTGTATTCCCTCATACTTACTCAACTTTTTTCATAAAGCCCAGTCTGCTCGCACTAATTCCTTAATTCAGTCTCATTCATGTAGTAGGCATTTCTACGAGTCTTTTCAGCTGGCAGGAGTGAGGCTGTGGAACTGGCTCGGGTGCGTTTGCGGCCTTCCCTGGTTGCCATCAGGTCTCACTTCATCATTGACAAGAGGAACTTATTACCTATCTACCTTCATTTTCCTTATTTTCCATCTTTTTCCTTTCATGTTTCCCCTTCTTCATTTTATTTTCTTCTTACTTACCTTTCTACCTTTCATTCTTTACTCTCAATTTTCGTTTTTACTCTTAGGTATAATTAGCCGCGCTTTGTTATTTTGTTATTATTTTTATATACAATATAAAAGGGAGATTAGTCCTACAATGTATTTTTCCCAATAAATTTTGAATTTGAATTTAATTAATAATTAATCAATTAATAATTAATTTTACTAGGTCCTAGATAGTTTTGCTTCCTCAAGGAAGGAATCTAAGTAGGTACCTACCTACGTAATTTTGCAAGAAAAAAATGGTGTCCTCCAAAATCAGAATTTCCACTTGAATTTTACGATTCAGAGCTTTCTGAACAATTATGGTTTCGTGTCTGTCTGTGGTCAATTCCTTGTCCCGGGCAAAACTGTATGAAGTAATGGTCCGATTTTTATGACATTTCAGAGTGCGGGTCACGCCCTAGACACTCCCATCCCCAAAAAAGTATTAAAATTTATGTGTCATGGTACTAACATCAAATTAACTGAGAAATGCACTGATCTTCCCTTGAATTTAAAATTGGTTGATTGGTTGCTGAGGTAAAAGCCCTAGAACGGGTTTCGTCCGTTTCTTAACTGTCGTCCCCTTTAGCCTACATTTCCTCGCCGTCGGTGAATAGTAGCGTGTGAGCATGCGCAAACTTGAATTTTCTGTAACTGCGGTTTCTCGGTTCCTAATGGACCGATTTCGCACAGGGCCTGACTCCACAACAATTACCTATTAATTTCGTCACGATGGACCAGTAATAGCTACTGCACTTTCGCAAACTTGAAATATGTTTTCATAGCCATAACTCAGGAACTACTGGAGCAATTTTGGTGAAATATCAGGGTGTGTAAGATAGCTCCTAGAAGGTTCCTTATAAATTCACTAACTGATTCAGTGCGTCCATGTTACAAAAGTGAGGAAGCTATCCGTACTGCACCCAACTTGGTATACTTTCTTTTTTTAATAACCTGAATATTTTAAACGTCCAAAAATTACTTCTTGAATGAAGGTAGGTATCCACCTACCGTACCTCTACATGATGTCCAGAACTTTAAAAACATATTCCCACCATCTATTATTTTAATAACCTCCAACATGATGCCCAGAAATGGTGGAGCCGATCTTCCCAGGAAGTACACCCTGTTCTCGGGTGGGACGTGTCCATAATCGTCTACCAGACCGGCGAGGTTCTCTATGAGCTGTCTCGCTGACGTCTCCATCCCTGAGGACATGAGTCCGAGGTACAGCCACCAGCTCTCCTCATAGTCCAGAGACCTTTACAAGTAGTATTAAGCACCGTAGGTATAGGTACTCGTTAGGTAGTTAATTTGTTATTAACATTATACCTACTTAATTGTATGTACCTAACTAGAAAACTAATATCATTTTTTATCTATGAGGTGTAAAAAGTATAAATATATAGAAACTTTATTGACTATAAGGATGTACATCCATGGGCCAATATGACTTGTTGTTACAGCGAACCCGATAAGCTTGAATAAAATAATAGGAATATAGGCCAATGATAACTTTAAATGCTAGATACATTAACACAAAAATAAATTAAACCACTGGGTTGTATGAGTGACTCATTATGGTTTGGCATCACAGTTACCTACACAGACAAAATAAGGTCACGAATGCCTATAGCCTCCTAAAGCTGCGAACCTCACCCCAAGGATCTTGTCAGAGGAGATTAAGCCACCTTTTGAATTGTTCAGCAGGTAATAAGGTAGTAAGGGTACCTACATATGAAAAAGTGTTACAATTTCAGGAATCGTTTTAGAATGGTCTGAAACGGATTTCCATGAAGACAATTTTCAAAAATTTGCTTTTTTACTTACTAAAATTTTGAAACCATTGCAATAGCTTCATTTTCTTCGAAAATTATTTTAAATTTTTATTAAAACTAACTCTAAAACTAACTAAACTTTTATTAAAACTCTTTAAACTTTTTATTAAAAGCAACCACTCTGTTACCATAGTGAGGCTTTTGCGCAGTTTTCAGCTAACCAGCTAACGTCAACATTCATTATTATCAGGGTTGTTCAGCGTTTGAAAAAACAGAGGTGATTTCCTGGTTTTGACTAAATTAACTTTTCATGCACAATTTTCACCCTCCGATTCCTCCCAAAAAATGTTGATTAGACTTCAAAGAGATAGGAAATTTAACGGTCTTTCCAACGTGTGGTCATTTTAATTTTTACACTGCAAATTAAGGGAGTTATGACTGTTTTTCAAGGACGAAACGTCGAAGAAGGAAACAAAATCTTAGAAGAACTCACAAAATAAGGGGTTTTAAAAAAACTCTGTAGACACGTTTTGTTGGAAATGACCTGCAGAATCGATTCTTGAAGTTTTGACGGTGATGCCTGATACACCCTGTATAGTAAGATTAATTAATTAAAGAAAATTATTTTAGCTGGTTAGTCCCTATGAATTTCACTGCACGTGGCAAACTTGACATTTGTTGTCGTAGGCATAACTCCGGAACTATATTCTATCAATTTTGGTGACTTTTCTGGGATCGTGCGGGTTAGCCCCTAGACTATTTGATATTAATTTCATCCCCATCGTGTGTTCTATTGCTAATTGATTCTACCTGTACATCCATGTTATAGGAGATAGGAAGCTATATCTACTGCCCATCCAACTTGGCAGACGTTTTATCATTTAATGATTAACAGGGCAATTCCATTATTTTTCCGACCGTTGCGTTACCTACGGTATGAAATGATACCTCGCGATCGTTACGTTACGATATAATAAAAAGTTACATTCATGTAGCATGAGTTGGTGAGCGAATTTTCAAAGAATAATTTTAATCGATTTTGTCGGTGATTCTTATAGGAAATTTCACGCTGATTCCGAATATACCTACCATATGTTCCTATGTTTAGGATGGTATTTCACACCAAAAATCTCAAAAAACACGTTTTTTTAGCGATTTTTGAAACTAAATTTTCAAAATTTGACCCCTTGGCAGGGCCCCCTTGGCTTTGGCCCCTCCAAAAATTCTGGCCAACGACCTCATCCTTACTTTTGATATTATTGTCATTTTAAAATTTTTTTGGATTTTTTATCTCGATCCCTCGGGCAGATATCGTCTGGAGTGACACACACACATATATATATAAATAAATAAATATATGAATATATAGCATGTTCAAGTCAAATTCAACCTTTTCCAAACCAAATTCAACTTTTTCCAAACCAAATTCAACTTTTTCCAAAGTCAAAATGTACACAATTGTGGATGGGGTTGGAGACGATGGTCGAAAATAAAATTTGTAAATAATATTATGTAAGAAATCGTTTATGAAAAAAAGTGACATCTCTTTTAAAATGATCAAGTTTTGTTGTACCAATACCACTGAAAGAAGAAAAAGATTTCTTCCCATAGGTAAAACTAAAAACGTCTGCCAAGTTGGGTGTGGCACATAGCTTCCTCGTATCCATAACATGATTTTATAAACAGAATCGGATGAAAATTTTCGAAGTTATGAGAGCTTCACGTTTGCGCATGCGCAGTGGGTACCACTGCTACGATCTTGATGAAACTCATAGGGCATCGAATCTCCGATTCTCAGCTGTCTTCAAAATTTGAGCGAAATCGGACCATTAGGTATCGAGAAATTGATGTTCCGAGGATTTCACGTCAGACAGACCGTCTAATTGGAAAAGGTTGAATTTGTTTTGGAAAAAGTTGAATTTGACTTGGAAAAAGTTGAATTTGACTTGGAAAAGGTTGAATTTAACTTAGAAAATGTTGAATTTGACTTGGAAAAGGTCGAACTTGACTTGGAAATGCTATATATAAGAAAAAGTGTTAAATTTCAAGAATCGTTTTAGAATGGTCTGAAACGGATTTCCATGAAGAAAATTATCAAAAATTTTGAAGCCATTGCAATAGCTTCATTTTCTTCGAAAATTCGCTAAAAATGAATCATCATTAAATTATCTGACTGTAGAACCTTTGGTCTACCGTCCGTTTTTTCTTACCTACAGGACCCATAGAAGGGATGCCGTGTCGCGATCGTGGCGTGAAGACCCTCATTTTCCCTCGCCTCCTGCGTCACGTTATAGTAGTGCTGAGCCCACCTACGGTTGAGGACCCGCAGAAAGTCCAGAGTGGATTGGTATTTGATGATGCGTTGGAAGGGAGGCTGCAAATAAATATTGAACTACGTGGGTTATTAGTCATTGAAGGAGATTCGAAAAGACTACTTTCTTTGTCGGCAAAGTTCCCAAACAGGCGAATCGGGATTTCAAAACGAGAACGAAGTTTATTCGAGAGAATGAGCAAGGACATACATATACGAAGAGAGAGAAACTACATTCAATAACTATTAACGGTCCTTAATATTTTAATTTTCTTTTCAGTTTCGTTTTCAACCAGCATTTTGAACTCCTTAAATTTTGAGGTTTGATTTTCATGCTTGAAGAGGTATCCAAACGATCGGTAAACATCAATAGGTAGCGAGCACCACTCCACGTCAATTCACCAAGTTCAATATGGAAACATGTGTATACGAGTTGATATACTATTAGGTACGAGTATGTTTTGTCCAGGAGGATGGATTCATCCTTCCAGACCGCCCCCTTGGCCCTGACTGTATGGCTTCTTAAGGTCAGAAGAGATCACGATTGGAAAATATTTTTATGTCTACACCAAAGATCACTTTGGTACAAGTTTGAAAATGTATAAGCAAGCATCAGAGGTTAGGGGAGGACTTGTATCACGCAATCCGCAGCCAATAATAATCCAATTTAGAATATTATTACATTGTTGGTCAAGGCATATTAAAGAGTTATTATTTTTCAGATGTTGGGGGGGGGGGGGGGGGGGGAGACTTGTCCCTACTTACTAAATAGTGATTAATTGATGCCTACTTACCTTAGCAAACCAATCAGGTGGCAGTACGTTCTCGCTGGATGAACGATTGACAAAATTTTGTCGAATGAAATTTTTTAGTGCTTCCCTTCCATCCTCTTCTGCGAGTTTAAATTTCGGCCGTATGTCTCTGTACCTTGAAGAAATTACCTAAAAGAAAAACGTTTTGTAGTTTCGCCCTTGTTGTATTTTGTTCTATAAACCTACAGGTATCTTCTTGATTTTCAAATCATCGTACAATGTCGAGTTCTCAAAAAAAACCACGATGTACGAGTATGCACCTTGGTGAACCATTTACAAGGTAGAGACTAACCACAAACCCTCCTGCAAAAGAGCTGATACTTACTTAGGTAGGTACCTAATTAGTCCTTGTGGATACCTACCCTAGGCAAGATAAGTCTGAGCTGATGTCGTCAATCGGTGATCACTATTGTTGTAAGAAAACCGTCCACATGTTGGTAGGTGCCTAGGTACTTAGTAGATCTCTAGCTGTTTTCTAGTCTCTCTAGCTGTGTAGATTAACAAGTGTCTCACCTGTGTTGGTCTTCGTGCTCGAAGCTCTAAAAAGTCCCTCGGATGCTTGAAGAGCTCGTGAACCTAGCAAAAATTATATTAGTGGTAGCCTGTTGGATACTTCTTTCTGGGGTGAGGGTGAAAGAAGATAACACGATAAGGCGGATTTGTCCATGATCATTTATTATAGGGGTATTCATGGTTTGATTCGATCTTCGAACGAATCTGACATTCGATATTTGAAACTGGAGGGTATCATGAGGCTCCTACACTTTTTCCCCGTCGAATGGTCGAAAATCGAAGCTACCGCTAGGATCGCTGCTGCATTTCGTTATTCGACGTCGAATCTGATTTACGACACCTCCAGCCCGTGGTAAATTCGAATCCTCGTAAATCGAATCGGAGCCGGGGCGCATGCGCATTAGCTCACTTCGAAAGTCCCAATTCGCCGATTCGACGTCGAATATCCTGGACCATGAATACCCCTTATGTGGATTGGCTTCTCCGACTAGTTTCACTGCATGAAGCCTCTTCAGGGAGATTAAGGAAGGGTAGGTATTTATGGTTTTCCCCCATCATGAAGAATGATTATTAGCAAAGCCCCGATTATTCGTAATTGTAGGCTTTACATGGAATTGCTCTTGCACTTTTGACCTTGAATATTTTCCAGAACGGAAAATGAAGAACTTTGCCAATATTTACATCACGTAAGCCTCATGGGCCCATAAAATTTGTGAATGTAGTAATAATAAACTTTAAACAACGCTCGGTTCTAACATTAGTGTTACATAGAGAAAATTATAATAACAATTAATTAAGAAAACATATTTGAAAAATAAATCAGAAAAAAATATAAAATCATAATGGTGGTGGTGGAAAAATATAATAAATAAAAAAAAAATATAGAAAATAATAATGGAGGTGTATGTATTTATGTGCTGGTGGTGAGGTGGAGGTGAATATGAAGAGACATACACGACGAAGTAGCCCTCCAACGAGCATCCAACCAAGCTCTCTGAAAACTCCGTTATGTGGTTAAAACGTCCCTTATCATAAACATACACAACATAAATGGTGATACCTAGCTGGTCTTAAGTTGCGGAACGACGTCACTGTTCAGAACGAACTGGTTTATTGAACTCCCAGGTCTTCAACTGCTATTCTATTATATAAAAATGATTTTGGGCGGTTCCAATAGTCGAAAACATGAATTTTACAGGTTTGTATTATGTTGGTGATGCTGATGAGCTATTCTGGGATATATGAGGGAGTGTGGGATACATTCAGATTCAGCGTAAAATGTCCTACAAAAGTGGCTCGTCAAATAATTATTTAGTCCACGAAAGTCATATTTTTAGCCTCTGTGCGCTAGTTGCCCCTCAAATACCCTTCCAGTGGACGACCAGCCTTAATTCCCCTCAAACGACGAAAGTATATTTTGACCTTATTGCATTAGAGCCATTTGGGGTAGGGTAAAATGCTGTACCTTGAGCCACTTTTTGGATTATGATTTTTCCTGA
>JAEMON010000006.1:24187566-24199686 GCA_030264115.1 Lygus lineolaris
TTCGCTAAAAATAACCTTGCAAGTTCCCCATTGTTAGAAGGCTTGATCTTTCCGGTGCAGGTAGTTTAGTGTTGAAAACATTACTAAAACATTATTTTGAAGAAGTCAGCATTTGGCATTTCCCTTGAGAAGACCTTTGTCATCAACCAAAATTGTTAGTAGGAACTTTTTGCAACATTTTTTTTTATAGTTCCATGGGTTTAGAGTATCCATGCCGTGGAAACGCAAGATTCACGCTGCAAATGTGTGATGACACTCAGACCATGGAAATTGTCTAGGACGCTGTAAAACGCAAGAGTTCTTGATAACTGGTTTTGTTGTGTGAGTCTTTATGCATGCAGTGTCTAATGCATGGATACTCTACGCCCATGGTACCGTCGGCTTCGTCGCCTGAAGAGTGGCAAAATGTCTCTAGCCGTTGTTGTGCAGAACTCCATGTAGTTGCCCCTAGTTGCTGCACATCAAGTTCTGCACGATCTCTATTTTCCATCTGTAATTACTACCTAGTTTCCCGTGATATCACCGGCTACCAACTACCAGCGCTTTCCATTGGTCACCTCAACATCAGCGACAGCGCTCACCCGCCACCAGACGCAGTTCCTTCAACCGCGCATCTCCTTCCCCCAGTCGTCACCCCTACCCACATTCCACTCCCAGGCGAGGATCCTCACGAGGTAACCTTCGATAAGTCGCAACGGAGCAAAGTACCGCTTTTGTGGGCGTTTTGAGTTTAATCCTGCATGGCTTTTGATATAGTTGTCAGCTCTTACATCTGACTCTCAGGCTTCAATTTGTCTTGTGTCCCACAAAAATAGGTTTGTTCGAGCAAAGTAGCTCTGAGAGTTATGGAATAAGTGGTCCACTGTGCATGCGTGATTCAGAGTCACTCAGATCTTTTGTTTTGATGGAACGTTTTTGGGATTACCTTGGGGGTAGTCAAGAAAAGGTTGCAGATGGTCATACTTGATTGTGGGGGGACTCAAACCATGGCTAACCACGAGTTGAAGTGAGGGTAGCTCTGATTCGACTCACGATTAAAAACAGTCGCTATCTTGCTGAGAGTAGCTCTGAGCTGCACGTAGGATCACCTATCGCCAAATGAGACTTTGGCGCTGACTCTTGAGTTACTCTGATGGAATGAACGTAAATGTCCCTACTATTCCCTTCCAATCGACGGATCAAATAAGATTTTGTGGGAAGCAGTAACGATTTGACCTGCATACTAAGCTACCACTATCTGCTGCTATGCCTCAGACCTGACCGTTCTCAAATTATTGTCATACACACTCACTTTATTTATGAATGAATACACAAATGCGTGATGCTTCCATTTGCATACACGTGCACTTTTAGCGTGCACAACATTAAGTGGAGTATGATGGCTTGTATCTATATAATCCTGCAATGTGTATCTGCATGAAGCTTCCAGCCTAACCCCTTATTAGACCCCATCTTAGATTTTGTTGCTAACAGATTGAATTGAACCTCGCTTCACGGTTCATATCTTAATCAATTCAACAAATACTTAATAACTGAATGTATCGAACCTAATTAGCGAATTTTCGTAGAAAATTCGTGCTATTGCTATGGCTTCAACATTTAAATATTGTCTCCATCGAAATCCGTTTCAGACCATTCTAAAACGAGTCCTGAGATTTAACACTTTTTTATATGTATATATTTATATATTCATATATATATGTTTCACTCCAGACTATATCTGCCCGAGGGATCGAGATAAAAAATCCAAAAAAAATTTAAAATGTCAATAATATCAAAAGAAAGGATGAGTTCGTTGGCCAGAATTTTTGGAGTACTTCAAAGGGTCAAATTTTGAAAATGTAGAGTCAAAAATCGCTTTAAAAAAAAAACGTGTTTTTTGAGGTTTTTGGTGTGAATTACCATCTTAAACATAGGAACCTATGGGATATTCGGAATCAGCTTGAAATTTCCTATAAGAATCACCCACCAAATCGGTTAAAATTATTCTTTGAAAATTTGCTCACCAACTCATGCTGCATGAACAACTGTTCAACTGCCAACTGTGCTGCAAATCATGTTTGCATGTCTTTTGGTTCCCATTGTTGGTTTGTCTTCCTTTCACATCTGTCGTCCCTCAAGCTTTCAAGGGAGTCACTTTTTTCGTCTTCAGTAATTACAAAAATGATCATCTCGCTTCCTTACTCCTGGACTTCGAGAAAAATACATTTATATTACCAGCTGATGTGTGGTATTTCACATGCCCTTTTGGACCAGGTTCCTCTCCTACAGTTTTCGTTGTTGTTTTATTTCATAGATTATGTTTTAGTCACGTTGTATTCTTTAAATCATGTGCATGTCTGTCTTGCAGTAACTTTTAATTTTGGAGAACTCGAACTAACATAATATTGTCAGTTAATTCCCGAAACTAATGAGCTGTGATGCCCTCATAAATTTGAAATAATGGATTTTCGTCTGTAAATATATGTACTTTTAATTTATTTGCCTCCGTAGCGCTAGTTAGTTGTAAGGAAACCCTTACCCTTTGCTGGTTGTAATTTGAATATTCTAGAGGCTCTTACAATAAGGCGAAATGTAATCGGGGGTTGGGGGGCTTGTTCAGTTGTCTTGCATTGTTTGCTGAGCGTTCTAGATGGTGTGGGACCCACACTGTGGGTGTTTCTAGTTTTATGGAATGTATACCTACTAATTCATTAGGAGCAGTTGAAGAACGAGATAACGTTTGTTTTTTAGCCGATGTCGATTGGAAGAAATTGGAAAAGATAAAACCGCCCTGTTTCTCACAAAAAGGGGATGGGCCAAAGGAACTTCCGGCTGAGAAAGAGAAACCCACGCAACTTCCGGCTGAGAAAGAGAAACCCATGCAACTTCCGGCTGAGAAAGAGAAACCCAAGCAACTTCCCTCGAACGATAACTCAAAAGATATAGAGAAGAAGCCTGACCCATGTATTGACAAACCCAAAGTGTCAACTAGAATTGAGCCAGAAGATAAGCGCAGTTACATGGAAAAGTGCAAGGAGCGGGGTGTATGTGGTGCTCCCAAAAAGAAACCTACCGTTGGTGGGGAAAAATCCGCTACACAGTGCGACCCAGATTGTACAGGGCCAAAGAGAGGTTCAAAACTGAAGAAGAACGAATCAAGAACTGCACCATCTGGGAATGCATCGGAAAAATGTCCACCTGCTCAGCGCCAACCTCTAGATCAACCATGTCCTCCTGGCTGTATACCAGACCCTGGTAAAACCAGTAGTCCGTTGGACCAAAGCAATCCAGCAGACGCTAGTAAGCCAAAAGAGCAGCCAATGGATACTTGCAAGCCAAGCGGAACTATAGCAGCCCCAAGTCAACCGAGTGATACACTTGCGTCTTCTCAACAAAATGTTAGCAAGGCAGACCCGTGTCCATCCATTGACAAAACTAAGGTTGCACCTGCACCCAGTCAAAGCATTGCTGACACCAACCAATCAACTGATGGAGGGGCATGTCGGCGTCAGAGAAGAGTAGTATGGAATAAAGTAGGTGATGAACAAAACACTGAGGCTTCACAAAATCCAGGAACGACTGAAGGCCCCAAGAGCAGGTGTCCGAGTACAGGCGGGGTTGAGGGAAGTCAGGGGTCTAGTAAAGCTGTTGAGCAGAATACGACTCCTTGTCCGACAAGTGATAGACCAGGTTCAGACAGTAATCAGGTAACGACAGCCAGAGACCCTTCAAATCCTTGTAAGAGTGATAACAAGCCGAAATCAGATAGTAATAAGGGACCAGCAGCCAATGACCCGTGCAAGAGTGCCATTAAAAGTAGTTCAGTGACCATAACGTACCCCAGCCCCCCTGGCAGTGCAGACTCCCGTGTTATCATGAGTCCGGCGGATCCTAATGGCCCTTGTGGAAGGAAGCCTTACCAACCTAAGGAAGTTACTATGGGGGAAAATCACCGACGAAAACCTAAAATCCTTAGGGATGATAGTCCAACTACCCACTCAAAACCTCGCCAAACTGCGCGCCTTGCTTCCAGGAGAAAGAAAGAACATGAAACGGATGAATCTTGAACTTTTGTAAATCATGGAACAGTCGAACAAGTGAATCTGCCAACGTGAAACGGTACAATCTTCTTGTAAATAGGGTTAAAAACTACTGCCAAGTGCTCCATCAGCTGGCTGATTTGTTGTATGGATTGGAGTGTTAAGTCGATCAAACCTGAACCAAAATTTAAGACGTTGAATACCATAAAACCCTCAACATCCCTATCTTGACAACCTCATGCCTGCCTTTGATCAGGACTCTCCTCGCCCTATCTGTCTCGACCAGTATTGCTCTGAAACATCGTCAATGTCTTCAGTCGTCCGATTTTCATGGCTTGCTGCACTGTTCTGACAAAGCGTGATCACAGTTTGATGGATCACTTGGCAGATCACTCGAAGATATCCTGACAACGATCAGCGTTGGACCAGTGAGGGACATGATTCAAGAGCACACCTGCTCACTTGTGGAACACGTCATTTGTTTGAAATGCAATAGGTAATATAGGTACCACCAGTCTTCCTTATTAATGGTTCCCATCCAATGATCTTCCAATTGAATCTGCTTATACCGAAATTGGAAAGGCTTTTGTTTGAAGAGAATATCTTGTGTGTGTGAACTGCCCTTGTATTGTTAATCTTACTGTTTCTTTTTTTCAAAGGTGCATACCTACATACTTTGTTTGTCTTAATCCAGTACCACCATTATTACTTTCTTTTACAGGCGAAGCACCACAAATAGAGTGCAATTCTGTTAGTGGAGGGACTCACTCCTCTGGGAAGAACCCCCAACATTAGAAGCTGTACTATCACCCCCTCCTGCTGGCCGTCCTCACGTTTGGTGTTGTTCACTTCTTGGTTTTCTAATCTGCCTGTACGGATCTTGTATAAATTACATTACCCCAGCTCTCCGCTCTTACTCCGCCCCTCCCATAAATAATTTGTAGTGAAACAGGATGTAATACAAAATTACGGTACAATACATGAATTGTCATAAATTTTTAGTGATTTTATTTTCCATATTACCCTTGAACGTGATATTGAGGGGTGAGGTAATGAGCAAAATCATCAGAGCAAATTCTGATCCTCCTATTTGAGGACAGCTGATGACGTCTGCGACGCCAGGAGCGGCGAAAATCCAGCCTGGAATGGTTGTTAACTTTACTCAACGTGATATTGAGAAGTCTCCTTGATCCATCTCGGCTTTTATGAACAGGGCGGTCTTTGTGAGGTAGGTTGATGGAGGTAGTACACAAAAAAACTTAGGGCGAGATTTATAGACTCAAGGAATCGGCTAAGGAATCCTTGAAACTCATCTCAAGGTCTCCTTGGAACTGGAGGACCGTCTATAAATCCCGCCCTTAGGCGTGATTGAGCTTTAGGTTTAATGAAACCATGTTCAGGAGTTTCTGTTCTTATTCAATAAATGCAGCGATCACATTTCTCTTCTCTCCCAGTCCCTGGTGGCATGACGTTCCTCTTGGTTGGGTGCTTTACAGGAAGAGCCATTCGAGATTTGAAGCTTCAAATTGGCTAGTCTCACCAAGCAGAACGGGAATTATTAATCACCTATACATCTAAACCATCTGCCTGCATAATAAGAAGCTTCAAGGATCATTTGAAGCCTCGTCTCTTAAAGCACCCAACTAAGGGAAATATTATTCCACTGAGGACTGGGAGAGAGAGGGGAGAAAAACGACGATCTTTGCTTGTAATTAATGAGGACAGAAACGCCTTCAACGTGCATAACAGTAACATGGATGGTCGTTTGGATCAAAAGAGTGGAGAAGTGTTTACGCGAAACCGAAACATCTGATGCGGAGCTTCACACTCCTTTCCTGTTAGGTACCTGTACAGACTCAGAAGTGGTCATTTGATTGTTGTATTACTGGTATTTTGAATTTTGGCTTGAAGTATTTTTCTCGAGATATTCTATTGGAGTATGACATCCATGTTGAAAACAATTTTCCCTACCCACAAATAACAGTGCGGAATGCTTAAGAATCGTAATGGCTTACAGACCATAATGTAGGTATAGTATGTATTTGTGATGGCGATTTTCAGTGAATACGAATAAATTCTGTACCTTTAACCTACTTGTTCCTTAACTGTACTATGCTCATGTGAATTAATAAAAATATTTTTCATTCATTTATACTTATAATGCCCATATTTTCTGTTACTAATGGATTGATGGGTATGTTCTTGTTCACTGATTCAAGCAGAAGTTAGTATCTCTGCCTGTCGTGGTGGCCAATGGTCTAGTGCGCACAAAAACAACCAAATATAAAAATCCTGCCTTCAATACAAAAAAAACCCCTCTCTCACTCTCTCTTAGCTTTGAGATTCAAAGTGGAAGGAGCTATTGGTAATCAAACTAAATTGAAATATGAGCGATCAAACGTTGACATTTATTCCAGAATACAAATGTGAACACAACGAACCTTTTGCACACATCCGACATACTAACGTGGGTGTAGTTTGCAATAAATAAATACAACGTAGGTACTCGTACATCTTAAATTTCTGGCATAAAAGCCTAATATCACAATAAATACTTCTACAATTTTCAAATGTAAACGATTTTTTTCAGTTCGTTGTCTGGGACTTGAGTAAGAGTTTTTGAACGGCTTTGAGATTCTGCTCTACGTTTTTCAAGTCGTTATTGATACTTAAGGCGATGAGGTACTGTTCTTCCGCTTCTTTGTACTTTTTCCACCGATGGTAGAGTACACCTGAAAAATAACAATACAAATCAGAAATATACCAATCCAATAAAATGTAAGTTTAAGCAAAAAGCTTTCTTCAGGAACAGATATTTTCCTACTGGGATTACCCACTCTCCTTCCTACTGGACGGCTAGCGATAGCTATTGGATTGTGCGTCTGCACACCTGGGAGAGTAAACCCCAACCCTAGACCCCCGCCCCCCTGGATCTGGATACTAAATGGCAACTATGGACTCCTTAGGTGTATCCAAACCATAACATTCATAAGAAGACATCAAAGACAAGTCAGAAGAGAGCAGCCTGAAACTTACACAACTTTAGTATACCCTTTGTAAAAATTTGAAGAAAATGCCTGACGTGGTACTTAAACTACATCAGAATTACACTCTTGGTGGTATCAGCCTCATGCATAGAGATCGCCGCACAACCCGTGGGAACCAACCGAAGTACGTGTTGGTCATGAAACTAATAAACTTGACTATTTCAGGACATTTCAATGCGGTCTTAATTGTGTTGTACAAACTCAATGGCGCCATTCGTCCCACGTTTGATTTCTTGTACCCTCAGCAAAACCCCTCCACATATGGTAATGGTTCCTCCAATTTGTGCAACCACAACCACTATGCACTTATAACTGAGTTGACAGTGGACAACCAAGAATTTTTTTTTTTAACCTATTGTTTTGTTTATAACATGATTACCATGTATATTATGTGATCTCACTAGCCAGATTATAGCCCTGAGGATGGATAATAAATTATCCGAAACGTTGGCGTAATCAAATTTTCTTCTTCCTACCGACTCTCAAGAACTGAATTTCAGGTTATTGAATATCATGAGAGGTTTTAGGATTCACAGTGACAGTGGGATCGTTAATGGTTGGGTGAGGGGGAGGGGGGCCACAGTAGGGGAGGGGTAATGGGAGTCCAAGGAGGTGCCAAGGGCCTTTAGACTAAGATATTATTGAATGTCAATGTTACTCTAATTTATTAGTCATTTCGGCAGATGTTATCCAAATTGTTCATATATGTTCTGAATAAAATTTACTTTTCGATTTGAACTTGAACTTGGCGGACGTGTTTTCGTGTTTTACATATTTCTCTAATTTTCTCTCTTATTTTCGTACGGACTATTTCCGATTAACTAGGGTAGGTCCAAAGTAGGATCTAGCACCGACTTTAGGGAAAGTCCGTTACAGTCAATATAGAGGTTTTCACCATACAGGCATACAGATACAGCAATGGGGGGGCACAAGGAGTCAAATTTGGAAGTAATGGCGCCGTGGACAAGGTAAGTATAGTGTACAAAGAAAGAGTGAGGGCCATAATGCAAGTAGGGTTCCATAAGTCAGTAGGGGGAGCCATTCAGCAGTTGTGCTACATAGACCACATGATTGAATACACACACACAAGTTGTCTCAGATCACTATCCAGGGGTACAATCGTAGAATGATTTCAAGATTGTACAACGATGATACATAATCCCTAACCTTGTATTAGTAGCCTCAATCACCATATTATATAATTTGGGGGTTTTGTGGGTTATTTATTTACTGATCTGATCTGATAGGCAGAACAACGCGATATCCACACTCTTCTGGACTTGTGACACAGTTCCTTTTGATTAACTTATTTGACCTGTAGCTTTCACAAACTTGCCTTTTCAAACTTACTTCCCCAGTGACGGAGTTGCCATCGTCGGAGTCGGAGGAGCAAGAATTGTATTGCCTTGGAAGTAGAAAAGGACTTTGGGATCTATTTCAACGAAAGTCCCACATGCCCTGGAAGGACGTGCGTGAATTGGCCCTTCGATAACGTTGATATTAATCAAATAAGTTCCATTCATGCAGCATGAGTTGGTGAGCGAATTTTCAAAGAATCATTTTAACCAATTTGGTGGGTGATTCTTATAGGATATTTCACGCTGATTCCGAATATACCATATGTTCCTGTGTTCAGTATGGTATTTCACACCAAAAACCTCAAAAAACACTTTTTTTAGCGATTTTTGAAACTAAATTTTCAAAATTGGACCCCTTGGAGCACTCCAAAAATTCTGGCCAACGAACTCATCCTTTCTTTTGATATTATTGACATTTAAATTTTTTTTTTTTTTTTTGAATTTTTATCTCGATTCCTTGGGCAGATATAGTCTGGAGTGAAACATATATTATATGAATATATACATATAAAAAAGTGTTAAATTTCAGGACTCGTTTTAGAATGGTCTGAAACGGATTTCGATGGAGACAATTTTCAAAAATTTGCATTTAAATGTTGAAGCCATTGCAATAGCTTCATTTTCTTCGAAAATTCGCTAAAACCTTTCTGGGCTCAATGAAGATGAACGCGATGGTCGTAATTTAAACGGTAAAAACTTTGGAAAAAAGTACGAAAATACGAAAAATAAAACGGAAATTTCTCACCAATTTGTGCTGTGCAAGCTAAAAGTGAGGATGTTAACAGTCGGGGTAGGCAGCTCTCTGCGGGACTGAAGGATGGTTGTGGTATTTGGATAAATGGACACACAGTTTTTGCCATCTATCCTTGTTAGACCCTATTGATAATTCCGCTGTGATTTGTAGTGCCTGGCATCTACTACTTTGTGTTTACACTATAGTGAATGGTTGCATAATCATTATCAAGGATACGATATACAATGTGAAATATCCGTTTGGCAGACATTTTCATTAAAGAAAAATGAAAAAGAGAAAAAATCCCCCATTCTACTTTGACAAACGAGTGGTTATGGATAGCAGACTCACTCACTCACTGCTTGGGGTTGCCATTGGAAAAGAGTTTCAGGCACTGATGGCTTATACTCTCCCTCGGTTGAGGCCCCTTTATTTAAAAGAGGATTCCGCCGGCTACCCCAAGTCGGAGTCAGTAAATCTTCTGCTGAGATCAGCGAATTTCTTTATGCGCCTCCACGGAATGTCACGTAGTGCGGCGCGTTCTACAATGTGGTGACCAAATGCTTCCGTTCTAGATCTCCAGAAACGGTCGCATCTGCATAGGAAATGTTCAGCAGTGTCCTCCTCCTGTTCGCATGGACACATAGGTGACACTCTCTCATGGATAGCAGACTCACCTAGGTTAGTGTGATAAAGAGCAGTGTTAGGTTTCAGTCTTGTGGAAACTAAGAAGTGATACTCAGCGTCCTCGTACAGAGAGCGCTTCCCTAGGGTGTTTGCCAAATTGAAATGGAGCGCCGAGTCATCTGGAAGGTGTGTCAACGCTTCTTTCGCCATCAATTCTGCTTTATCCAACTCACCTGTAAACAAAATTCTAAATATTAGTACTATCAGTCGACCAATAAAGAATTGAAAATAGGAAGTCAGTAGTAGGTAGTTAGTTAACAGCGGAGCTGAAGTCCCAACATAATGTAACTTCCCCCAAACTTAATGCCTTGACTATTAAAAAGCTTCATAATGTCAAGACCCTTTTCCACTCATAGTCGTCCTAAAGTTGCAAGTTTTTGGAAACCTCTTACTGAGAGTAATCATGAATAGCATTTTCCCATCCACACATCCCCACGGCAACCGCGCATCCACGCGCCATCCGCGCATTTTCCGGCATGCACGCATTTTTTTTCTTCACATTTTCACATTGAATTAACCTTTTAAACTTCAAAATAAACCTCCCCTTTTTCCATGACTACAATCACATTTAGCTGGAGACAGAGCACGTCAACGGCTTAATCACAAATTTAGGGGAACAAATTAATGCAAATTTTGGGTTAGTAGGTAGAAATTTGTCCTAAGGCCTTCCACTGGGGGAGGGGGGGGGGGGTGTTATTACCAATGAAAAGGGATTACCATTGATTGTACACACTTCAAGAACATACCTAATGAATCCAGCATCACAATGATATTGTTCCAAGCTATGGAATGCTGGGGTTTTTGGGAAGTAGCCATTTTCCATGCATTATACGCTTCAGTGTACATCTGCTGCGCCAAGTACTGTAAGTAAAAAATACTTAATACATTTTGTCCACTTCTCCTTGGTTCATGAATTCAATTAAGTATGTAGGTACCCATAATTATTGTTTAGATTACACAGTGCTTGATAACAATAAATTATTACCAGATTTCCTAGATTATAATAGCAGTCAGGATAGAACCTTCTGTAGTTCAAGGCAGTCATGTAGCATGAAACAGCTTCGTCGTAGCGTTTCTGGTTTGACAAAACTATGCCAAGATTCATCCACGCTGCTGCGAAATCGGGACTGGAACATTGAACAATAACAGTTATGAGAATCGTAACTATTATTATGATAGTAATACCAGTTTTAAAATATAGTACCGTAAACAGGGGTTACTTCGAACACAAGGGGTTACTTTGAACAGACAAGCTGTAGAATCGAAAATCCTCGTAGTGGGCTTAGTTTCCAAGCTAGCGACCTTTGGTTGGTCCTGAACTTTCAAGGTTTACTGTAGAATGCACTGCGATTGTGAAAAGTTATCAAGTTGGCTAACCTGGGCCGTTGGCGCCTTCTTGTCGGACTCGTGTGATAACAACATTTTTGACAACACTGCCCAACCCTCATCTGCCGTGGAGTTCATGTTAGAGAAACCGTTTCAGATGAGTGATATTTTCGTTACCAATCTATTTGGCTACATTTTCTTTTTTGTTTCATGTCTCTAGCTCATTTTGTTGATTTTATATCGCTACTCAACTAAAAAACAGGATCTTTGACCCCTCAAAGTTCCCGTTTTTTAGTTGAGTAGCTACTTCGAACAAATTCTTAGCCGTTTTGATGACACTGGAGGTAGAGGGGGCTACTTTGAACAACGCCCCAACAACAACTTGAAGAAAAACCTTTCTGTAAAGCGAAGTTATTTTTTTAAAAACTCAAACTTGCATATTCTAGGGGTTTCTCCGAACAGGGCACACTTAACTGGCGTTTTTCACAGTGAAATCACTCGCGTTCAAAGTAGCTCCTAAATGAGGGGCTATTTCTGAACAACAACAAAAATACCTCCACCCTCTCCTATTGAAGATAATGGAGTCGTCCAAACGGGAAATTGAAGCTGAGATGTTAAGCTATCGAATGGTTCAAAAAAATTCAAAATAACTGCAAAAATGAGTGCGCTGTGGTGAAATTTATGCAAAACTTGTTCCAAGTAACTCCCGTTCACAGTATATTATTATAATGGGTATGAAATTTTCACTTTGGTTGCCCGTTTCTAGTTATTCCGAGCTGGAAAACAAGAATAGGAGGAAGAAAAGTTCCATTCATGCAGCATGAGTTGATCTTGCTTATTCTTAAAGGAAATCAGGCCGATGCCGATGTTAGTGGCCGGGGGCGGCTGTGGGTCTTTGTTAGGGATGGGCGATACTGTATCGATACTTAACAGTATCAATACTTTGT
>JAEMON010000006.1:24215563-24230224 GCA_030264115.1 Lygus lineolaris
TTCCTTCTTCCATGTCTTCAGTCGTTGGTCCGTTGTAGACTGTGATGTTAGGCGGCCGCCACTCGGAATTATGCCTATACAAGTAACGAGTATAATTTTATCGCGTTTCTTATTGATATTGGGGTTGAATTACGTGGTTTTATTAGATGCAGTTCTGTTTTAACGTGACTTCGGTGATAAGGTATTTCTGGCATGATAAGTTCTACGGAAAACGAAACCTTATGAAGACCGATCTCTTTCAAGTGCCTTTGTTCAGGGTGAGATCTTCGTTGAGAACGCAATGAAAACTATAGAAGGAAAAGTAGTCGTGCTCGGTGCTCAAGGTGAGTTATCATAAAATTTAGGTACCTATCTACAATTTTATTGACAGTGATTTCAGTACAGTAGGTACGAAGTTTTAGACAGCGTCATTCTCAAGAAAACTTCCAGGTTTTGTTGTGGTGTCCTGTCCGGTGGTTACGTAATAGGCTTGGCAATAAGTAACTGTACCTAATCCGATCAATACTTTCCGACTTCTATTCACTGAAACTGAAGGCCAGAATGTTGAAGAAAATCTTGTTCGGAGCTTCACACTACTTTCCTCACTTATGGATATTTTTATGCGATTCTCAGAGTATTTTTCCTGTTGTTAAGGGGGGGGGGGGGGGGATAGTGGACACCTATCACTAGTAGCACTTCCATAAAAATAGTACCTATTTCATATAAATGTCATCAAAATACTTAAGGGAAAAGGCAGTTCTGGCGATAATTTCAAAAGTTGCTGAAAATTCACCTCTTACCTATCTTGATAATTTACCTATTCATCCTTTAAACTGAAAGTTCGGCGGGATCTTCCTTGTGTAGATACCTAGGTATGTAGAAATCTATCCTCGAAATAGAAATTTTTCGAAGGTCGCAATCGTACGTATACAAAGGTTATATCGCCTCTGTCCAAGCAACTACTCATCCTATGGAGTTTAATAGCTACCTACTGTTCAAAAGAAAATACTCTACCAAGTGGAGATGACGCTTCCATACAAATTCTCATCAAAAATTGTGTAAATTCAAAACTCTTGATCGTGTTGGTGTTTTAGACAAAATGTCACCATACTTTTGAAATAGAAAAGTGTGTACGCAGCATATTGATAAATTATCTGATAAAATAAAACAATCCTCGTACATATTTTACAGAGCAAGAAATATTGTATCTATCAAATTTCTGAAAATGTTATATTCTGCAATAACACACTCAAGTGTTACTTATGCGGCCTTTGCTTGGGGTGGCACATATAAGTGACACTTGAAGCCACTTGAAATAACACAGAAATTAATCCCGAAAATAATTTTCATGAAGAATGTATGTATTCATCAGCATTACTTTATAGAGAATCTGAAATGTTAACGATTGCACAAATAATTAATTATCAAACCCTTAAATTTTTCATTAAAAGACAAATTTTACTTTCCAAAAATATTCCTACTCACAGCACAAGAACTCCAAATTTTTCTTCATGAAACCACAGAAAAATAGTAATCTCGGTTTACTACAATCTCCACATCGTGGACCAATTCTCTTAAATAGTAGCTATACCATGCCATTTATTTGAACTGCTTTTCACAACTTAAAAAAAACTTGACTTGGATTATTTAAAATGTTAATAGTAATTGATAAATTCAAAACACATTCTCTTTATGTTTGCAAGAAGAATCTTATATAACAACGTAATTTTATTAATACGAAAAATGGATAAGTGTCTATATTAAATTTAGCAAAATATGCCCACGCACAAGATTTTCTTTTGTGGGTTTGTGGAAATATATTCTTGTTGTTTTTCATAGTTTAATATTATTTGTATTTTTTTCGATCATACTTTAATTAGGTATAGGTACCTACTGATTTCACGTTGTAATTTTGTTTTTCCACAAATAAAGCATTTTTGAAATTGAATGGAATTGCAATTCAATTAGGTACACATGTGTACCTAATTTCAAAACTCTGAATCGTGTTGATGTTCGTCAGTTTAGAGAAAATGTCAACAAAATCGTGAACGAACTTTACGTTAGCACACGCGTAGAGCGCATGTAGGTACCGTTGATTTGATCATGATGAAATTCATATGGGACCTCAAGGGGCCCTGTCCGCATAATCCCTGGAAATTTGAACAAAATCGGATCAAAACTCTGGAAGATATAATATGGCTAAAACAAGGAAATGCTCTGTAACGTAAAATGCGAGTGGAAATTTCTATTTCGGAGGTCAAAATTTTTTTCGATTCCCAAAGTGTCAACGTTTCCACATAAATTGTTAATTAAGTTTTTCGCGTTATTTCATCACTAGACGACCAACTTGGTTTACTAGTAGGTAAGAGTGTTTTCTCCATTTCTTCAAAATAACATTCATAGGACTTGAAAATGACTTGACAGGACCTTTGATCAGACCCCAACCTCAAATAGCTGAACTAAGACAGTATTCATCATCTTCACCATGAACCTTATCTGGCTGATTGGCTCATCTACTAGACTAGATCAAATTAATGTAAAATTACCTACAATCTATGTTTCAACTCGACTATCTGTTTTGGCTCCATAAAGCAGGTTACACGCGATGGTCTGGATAACTATCGCCCTATTTCAAAAACGTCTGTCAAGTTGGGTGGGCAGTATTTATATAGCTTCCTCACTTTTGTAACATGGACGTGAGGAATCAATTAGTGTTAGTGAACATTTCAGCGAAATAGGTTGAATGGTTCTGGAGTTATGCCTATGACAATAAATTAAATTTTTGCGCAAGCGCAGTAGCCATAATTCATCCAACTGTGGCAAAATTCGTAGGTGATTTTCTTGGATTCAGCCCTCAACTACACGAGCGTAATCGGTCCATTAGGAACTACTGAGAAATCTTAGTTTCTGGGAATTCAAGTCTTTTGAGCATGCGCACACTGAATTCATCGAAATTGTTCCAGTAGTTCCGGAGCACATGACATCCATTTGAAGTTTGCGCTTGCTCAGTAGCTATTACTGATCCAATCGTGACGAAATTCGGAGGTGATTGTCTTGGAGCCAGCCCCCAACTACCCTCAACATTTCAGCGAACTAGGTCAATTAGGACCTAAGATACGGGGGTTTCTGGAAATTCACGTTTGCGCATGCGCTCACACTGCTAGTGGTCCGTTGGCAATGAAATTGATACGGGTCCGTCACGGACTAACCCGCACAATCCCTGAAAATTTCATCAAATTCGGACCATAGCTTATAGTTTTGCCTGGGACAAGGAATTGGCGACAGACGGACAGACAGACACGGAACCAACATTGTTCTGAAAGCTGTGAAACGTGAAAAGCAAGTGGAAATTTTGATTCTAGAGGACACTTTTTTTTGTCTTGCTCGAATACATAGCTTCTCACCTTCGGTAGTGAGGAAGCAACATTTCCCAAATCGCAAAACCCTTTGAACAGTGCCTCAAGTCTCGACTTAAAATTAATGTTCTCTCAAAGTAATCAGTTTGGATTTAGGAGGGTACATCTCGAACTATCTGGAACTAAATGCTCGATTCTATAGGTTCATTACATATTATAAAATATAAACCAAAAATCCAATTTAAATCAGATTTATTTGATTTAGGTAAATAGAAAAAGCCGATTAATTTGATTAAAAAAAAACAAATCTTACATAAATACTCTCCCACCACGACCGACCTAGGAGATTTGAGGAAAATTGCATGATTTCCGTTCATTTAACTGATATTTTGGCTTTTCCAAATTTACCAGATTTTACTGGTACCTGTATTTATACCCTACTTACAAAAGTATTCACGTATTTTCAGGAGTGGGGAAGACGAGTATGGTGGTGCGATATATTGGGAAAATGTTCAGTCACCACATCAGCCCTACGATCGGAGCATCATTTTTTACGTGCAATATCAACAAAGGCGAAATCAGAGTCAAACTTCAAGTGAGTGAAAGGCCTTGCAGTCAACCAAATCAGCACCTTGAGGAGCCTACAAGAATTGGCAACTCATAACAAAAGAATGTTTTCCAAACCATTTAGGTTTCCCAGAAGCTGGGCTCTGAGGTCATAAATAGTTATATTGTTGGTTTTTCGCCATCGTGTATTTACGAAATGGGGTTGAGGGTAGAAGAAGTGTGGCTTCTTCAAGGTAGGTTTAGTTTGACTAGTTTCGCTTTATTTTGGCCTCATCTGAGACTTAATAATTTAGTATCTTAGCTACTTGGGTTGCTTTAAGCGAGTGCTGCCAGCTGTGTTCCCAGGTGGGGCAAAGGCTGGAGCTCAGGCTGATGAAAATGCAAAATGATGTATCACAGGATCTCACTTCCTATGTCACTGCACTTGTACACCTACTATAGGATTACTGGGTAGGTCTGTGTAGGATTTAAATGGGATAAGTGGCCACTTTGTATATTGGGGGAAAGCTTTAGGTATTTGGAATTGCTGACTGGTGAGACCTGCAGGTTCCTGAGGGTACCCAAGAGTGGGACAGTATCTTGGAGTGATTACACTTTGCCCTGAGGTGTGGGGATACCTTTTAGGAGTCTAGATAAACCAGATACTTGTGTGTATACTAGTGTGTATCTAGTTGATTATAAATGAGGATACAAATAACAATAGGTATTACAATATAACATTTAGAACTTGGTTTTAGATATAAATAGGTATTATGAGTAATAAGTTATTAGTTTAATAAATAATGAGTATATAAGTTAGTTATAATATTACGAACTTGCACCAACAAGCCTCAAAAGACTCGCGGTTAACCAATGTTGAACTTGCATGGGTAGGAATTTGGCATTTTAAACCTCAAAATCTGATGACGCCAGTTAGGTTAATATTTCAATACCTATTTTCTGTAAATTTCAAGCTTCGGATACCCCTCATTTGGCACCTTTTTGGAAAGCCCTCATTAAGATCTTTCAAATTACAAAATAAATAATAACCATGCAAGTACCCCATTTTCAAGTGAATCAAGAGCATTTTGAGCATCTTGATGCACTTCCTCCCAAGAACCAAGTAGGTACCTTTAATTAAGTTTTGCCGCAGCTAGCTGTAGAGTCAAATAATTTATGTAAATCAAAAATAAAATTTGTTCTATTGGAAGTGAGAGAGAGCGAGAGAGGTAAATTGGAATTCATATTTGCTGACAAAAGCAGAGGATGATGTGAAACCTTCACCACTAAAGTTCATGATTAAAACTGTACTACAAAATAAATGCAAGGTATTATTATTTGAAGCTGTAATATTTGATTATAAATAGCTGGTAAGTACCAATCTACATTGGTCTACGTCCTCATGGTTCTACAACCATTAATTTGAATGGAAAACCTTGAATATTTTGGAAAACCCCGAATCATCAGTAACGCCTTGAATTCATTCGGGAAACCTTGAACTTGACTTGGAAAACTATAGAATGGGTAATAATCTTACCTGATAACTATGTAAATTTACCTGACGACTTTCACACAGGATAAAGAACATCCGTTTGTGAAAACCATTGTTTAGGCCATTTCATTTCCAATGCCCCCAGTTTTTCAAAAAAACAAAAATGCACGGTTGAAATTCTATCACTGACTTTTTATTGGATCCTTGATTGATTGGGAAAGAATATTATAATATCTTTGGTTCAATAGAAGCTTTGATCGGTGACGGACAACAACGGATTTCTAAAGTTGTTGAATAGTTACTTACCGACTGAGTAGTGAAATTGTTTGCTAATTGGTCTGTATTGTTTGTGAAAAGGTTTGGGACACGGCTGGTCAGGAGAGGTTCAGGTCCATGGCACCCATGTACTACAGGAACGCTAACGCTGCTCTTCTCGTATTCGACATTACTCATCCCTCGTCCTTCAGTTCCATCAAGTCCTGGGTAAAAGGTAGGCACCTTTAGCTGCGTATTTCAATTAGGGACCTGTTGATATGATTTTTTGGGATTCACCTCCTTAATAAGGAGAATTTCTGTTAAGTTCACCAAGCCCTTCTATCTTCTCCAAAAGCTCTTCAGTGTAGGGAAACCTAACCTACCTTCTCCTGCTACTTGATGAGACCCTAATCAAAACAGTCACCTACTAGATAGGTAAATACTACTTCTACTAAAACCCAACTATTTTGAAATATCTAGTCTAGAGTAATCCACGGATTACATGGCTCGGCCCTGGCATCATAGTTGAGCGGATTTGGACAGGGTCGTGAGTTCCGGTAATGTCCCTTCCATGGTTTCCAAATGTTGGTGGATGCGTCCCTACTCACAGTGACTGATCCGAATGCGACGAAATTCATATGGTACCATCTAAGAACTGACCAAAAACTACCATCAAAATTTGTTCGAGTTTGGACCATTGGGTTGCCAATTGTGGTGGTTTGGTGGTGTTCACATGTAGGCCAGTCAATATACACAATATGTAGACATTAAAATCACACATGTTATGCTAGTTCTAATTTTTCGATATTATGTTCTTAGGATCAGTACCAATACTGTAAATCCAAGTTTGCAGCTTCGAAAGACCTGTGCTATCTTCGTAGTACTCGAAAAACCTCGAAATTTTGCACTTTTTCGGTTTTTCGCCTATAACTTGTTACGGAAGCATCCTACATAGAAAATCATTCCCTACTAAATGAAAGAACATTAAATTCCGCGTCAAATGGCCTATGCAAACATCAAATTCGGTTCAGCCGTATTTATCTATTTAGCCTATAGCTAAATAGATAAATCCTTCGTTGAAAAAGGGCTATTTTTTCCAACTTTATCAAAAAAAGCATTTCCGGCACTTTCAACTGCTATACGTTCTAATCGATCGCTCCAATCAACATGAGTCGTAGAGTGAAAGTTGTTCGGAATCTAATTTTTCATTAGGAAACCCACATTGAGATCCACCAAACAGTGACTGCCGTACCGCTAGCGCACAGGAATGTGTCAAAAACTAGACGAAAAAGGCACCTCCCTGACTATGAAAAACCACGTTTTTTCATACGTTTCAGCCCGTAGCTCAGAAACTATTTGGCCGATACTTAAACACCTTCAGTGCTGAAGCCTAGGCTGTGACAACCAAATGACTCTGACGCCACGCGCTTAAATGCTGTGTTTAGCGGTTTTTTGTGTCTAAATTGACTGGCCTAATGTTGGTGCATGCGCAGTAGCTAACGCTGATCCAGATGAGATGAAATTATGGTACACGTAGAACCAAGGTACACTCAAACTAAGTAGGAACTCCAAAATTTGGGTGACTTTGGACCATTGGGTCATGAGTTACGGCGGTTCAACAGGTTTACACCGGATTATACAACAGATCCAATTTTAAAGAGATTCATATGGGACCATATTCCCTCCCTACACCTTACCTACCGTTATGACCCTAGGAACTACCTTTAATTGTAATGAGCCTCTGTCCCTCAGTTTGTAGCAAAGTGGTTAGCGCTCCCGAATAAAAAACCTGCCATCTGCAGAATTCTTTCGTGGGTTGGAGATTGATCCCCTAACTCAACTCCCCCCTGAGAAATAATGACTCGACATCTCTTAAATGAACGCGATCAGCAGATAGCGACTGACCAGAGACGGTAGGGTGAAATAGCCCTTAATAAGCACACTCCCCTGACCTTCCTCATGAGAATCTGCCGGACAATCAGAAACCCCAAAAGTTGTGATGCAGTTTTCATTATCCAAGCGAAGAGTTTCCTGCTCATTGAAAAATGTTGACTGTGGAGAAGTTACTAACAACTGGGGAAGAGGCCAGCTTCTAGTCCAGGCACAGGAACACCTGGAATTTGAGCGGAAGGGGTGATGTAATGAGCCTCAGTTCGCTATCAGCGTAGTGGTCAACTCTCCCACTGAAAAACCTGCCATCTGCAGAATTCCTTTGTGGGTTGGAGATCGATCCTCAACGCGAGCATTTTAATTTTTGAGACCATGACGTACCGTCCAGATGAATTCGGACTTCGGGTCATAACTTACGGCAGTTCGTCCATTTTCACGTTTGTGCATGCACAGTCGCTAGGACTGATCTGAATGCAACACCATCATGGATCTTCCCCTAAACTTGAACATACGAATTTCAGCAATTTTGGACAATTAATTGGGTCGTGGAGTTCTGTACGCAGATATACATCGAGCCATACACACAGACTCAATGACTGGAAGGAGTAAACATTTCGAGTTGAGATTTTGATTCGTGTTTAGGATGGCCTCTTGGTTCCTTTCCCAGGTAGGTTATACAGTAGTCACGGTCGGAAATACCTTGACATAAATACGAGGTAGGTACGTAATTTATTTTCACATTTCAGAGCTTCAAAGGAACGTGGAAGAGCCGTTGATCCTTTGTGTCGTCGGGAATAAAACGGATCTGGAATCGCAACGCAAAATATCGCGTGAAGAGGCTGAACAGTACGCTCATTCCATTGCTGCCACGTATTTCGAAGCTTCTGCTCTCAACGATTCAGGTAACTTGGTATAATATTTAGAATATGGAAGAACACAATGCTGCAATCCAGTACTTCTTGGTGCTATCCATACTGAAGGATGGTGAAGCATTGCATAATTATGTGGTGGCTCACTAAGTATCTACTCTCTTTTTTTTCCTGCCAGGAAACATTTAATAAAACGTCTTTATCATTTGGGTGTTTGACAATAAAAGTCCTTGTTTTTCTTTTATAAAACTAATATTTTATTATGAGGAGCTTTCGACAACCTTCTAGTTGTCATTATCAACTCCACAGCAGGTAGGTAGTTCTCTTGTCAGGAACCAACTGAACCTAGAAGGTTGTCGAAAGCTCCTCAGAATAAAATACGAGTTTTATGAAAGAAAAACAAGGACTTTGTCATAACACCCAAATGATGGAATTCAAGTGGTCTCAACAAAGAAAATACCTATTGAAAACGTCTTTAGTTCGAATGTTGTTAATTCTTTGCGGATTGCTCGATGCTAGAAATGTATTTCTACTCAATTATCTACTATTTAATCGTAAATCAAAAATTAGGACAGTTCCCTAATCTAGTCTGTACCTCGCCAATTAGTCAAGAAGAAGGATAGAGGGGGTATAACTAGGAGGGAGAAGATGGGGCCAAGGACTCCGCCTCCTGGGGGCATGGACCCGGATAGCCAATTTGATTGCGATATCTACCAGTATAGATGTTTTAGCATTGATTAATATGTACATAGATGGTAGATCCAAACCCCAATTCGAATAACCTTGCACTTCTAAATGATTAGTTTTGAATAGCTGGCGATTATAAGATAATCGGCACTATTCCACTCAAATTCAAATACTTCTAACAAACTAAACAAATTTAACAACTAACAACTTTAAATGCATTTAGGTGACGTCATCAGAATCAGTGGAGGTCAGACTTGAAATAAATTTTTTAACAGTGTGGTATGTTACCCTTTCCTGCCATGATTCTAGGCTCTGCCTTTTAGGGATTAGTTGCTTCAAAAGCTCCCATTGGCTGATGATGATGTGCCATCTCTATCCTTCTTCTAAACCCTTTGACCTACCTAATGAGATTTTACAAGTTTAGGTATTAGGATACATACCATCAATGTACAAACCATGTTCTTTTCCAGGGATTGAAGATATTTTCTTATGCTGCGCCGACGGAATGGTGACTCTGAGCCAGGATAAGCTAGTCAAGACTTTGAGGGTGAGCCCATCCAGCAATGGGCAGTCAGAAAGGGACGGTCAGTCTGACCGTGTGGTGGTCAATCACCCGACTGCCACAGAGCAGCGGTCGCCTTTCTGTTGCTGAATCTCCTCCCCATCCCTCCCCCCTCCCATTTTGGGCTTCTTCCAGCTCGGAGGAGACATAAGACTCTCAGATGTCACATCAATAGAGAGGTCCTAAGAACGCTTTTGAGATACGAAGTTTCGCATGGTGGACTGTCGTATCGTATCGGCTCGGGCAAGCAAAGCGGAAGCTAACCTTTTCAGATTTCGTATCCCAACATTTTTTCTGTATCTCAAATTTCGTGTCGTGTCGTAAAGTGACGTCCAAGTCAATTCTGAATTCACACAACAAACTCGAAACTCCTTTTTCTGCAGTATCACGTTTGTGATTTGTAAATTTTCCACAGTTTTTCAAGTCTGCAGTTGTTTTTGGTGCAATGCACCAATATTTGAATTTATTCAATTTCGGTTTATTGACTGCTGAAGACTTCACTATTATTTTTCAAGTGTATGTTGATCACCAGCAGCATTTCAGAAATGTGCCTCGTGTGCTAGGTGTCCCTGGCCGGTTTTGCTTGTAGGACTTTTCAAACAAGGATGTAAGGGACAATTTTAAATTGTAAAAAGATCACCTGCCCTTGTTGCTAGATAGCCTCGGAATTCCGCAGGTAGTTAACACAGGGGGGGGGGGGGGGCTACAAAGTTCCCGGTATGATATCTCTCTGCATCCTCCTCAAAAGGCTTTCGTATCTTAATCGCCTTGTGGATTTGGAAAGAAAAATCCAGAAAAAATTTGGATTGAAAAGTTTTTCAATATGAGCAAATCGGCCTTGTTGAATGAAACACTTGGAGAACTTTAACCAAGGTGAAAACACAGCCGTGAGAACTTGAAAAGGTAAAAACAACACACCCGCGCGCGCGCGCGTGGGATCATGAAAAGTCTGCTATACTGTTACCGCTGAGGAAGGTTTTCCTGCGATACGACGCCACTGATACGAACTTTCCGTAGTATCTGAAGCGTCATATCTTTACGGACTTTACGAAGTTTTCGTAAGACATAGGATGTCGTATCTTGATACGAAATTTTGTAACTGGTTGCGCATGCGCAGATGCTGCTCCGATACGAAACCGACGACAGTCCACGATGCGAAACTTCGTATCTCATAAGCGTTCTTAGGAACTCTCTAATTCCAGTACACCTAATTCATCCTCAATTTTCCAAATTTATGCTACCACTATTTTTGTAATGTTAGTGAGTCCAGAGTTACCTGATCAGAATCTGCCTTGTGTTGTACCTAACCCATTTATAAGGAAAATTGGGATTTATTTTCTTCCAAAAGTTCGTGCAGGTAGGCGAGGAAACCCTGCCTTTTCCTGCTGAAGCTGTCCAATTACGAACTCCTGAGACCGTCGGCTAGAGGGCGAACTGAACCTTCAGCGAAGGTAGGGCGGAGCTGAGATTTGTGCCTCTAACATGTTTCACCTCTACCACTAAGAGAGCTTCTGCTCAGAGCTGGAACAACCTATTTCGTGGCGAATCCTGTTCTAATGAAACAGAACGTGTTGGTGGACGTAACCCAGTTTTGTACTTACGCATGTAGTGCAATGCAGTTGGGGTCCCAACCATCTGTACCAATCCACTCCACCGTCAGAATTTTTGTTGAGCCGTCTGTAGTCCTATGAGACGGCATTCAAAAGGCTTCGAGTTGAGGCATAAAAGGCGGTTGAATTGAGTTACAACCCTTGGAGGGATAAACGCGAATCAATTTCCCTAAAGGCTCGTTTACACAAGAGAGGATGGCCGTCACTAGAAATCTTCAGTTTGCCGGAATTCCGTTCAGGTCCAGTTGCGCACATGATTGTATCAGGATCTGAGACTTGTGATCTGCTGTTTACTAATGGATTGGTTATTTGTTTTATTTTTCTTCCTAGAAGATGCGAGCATCGCAACGAGCATTCAGGTCACTGATATATGCAGAAGGTATGATCTGTAAATAAAGTCATAAGTGATCTGCAGCGTCCGAACGGAATTTTATAGTGACGCCATCCTCTCATGAGGCCAGTTGGAAGGCGACTGGACTCCAGTAACTGGCCTGTTCTGCTCAGTTTTTAGTTACCATTTACAGGACGTCAGTTCATTGGAGCCATTTTGACGCGAGTAATCGGGGTGAATCATCATAAACTTCTTTTGTGGTGACAAATAATTTTTTTTTTTTTTTTAATTTACCTATGTAATAATGACTGGTGCAGCATTTGTCGTCCAGACACTGGCTTCGTGTAGACGTGCCTTTGTTGGAAAGGCGAATTTCCTTTGATGCGCACCAGCGGTTTGCAAGTAATGGTTACCTAATGCTTTGTTTGATCCTTCAACTGCTGTGTTTTATGATTAGTAGGTACATCTAGTAACTCTACTTTCCTGTCAACAACTTATAACGAAATATAGGTAAGCGAAAAACCAGAAAACAGGCCTTTCTACTCCCCCTCCCACCAACTTGCGCCAGAACTTGTAGACCTATCTAACTTATTCCAAACAATAAATTGAAGACACGACTACATAAAAGTGGTAACAAAAGTAAATTTCGAGAGTTTGAAGTTTGCACATTGCGTTGGCCATTTTTGTTTGGTTCAGAGTCTTTTGTTTTCCACAGTGATGTTATCACCTTACCTTGGTACCCACTGACGTGAATTAACCCAACTTAGCAGTAGGTATCTCTGCGTTACAACACAACAATCATGATGGATAGGAGTATGTATAAACACCCTATTAACCGGAAATAACCCTGGCCCATTCGTCGTCATCTCAATTATCGCAACAGCTTCAATGGAAGGACGTGTCCTGTACGTCACATCACCTTCTTTCATTGAGTCAATGCAAGGAGGTTACAAAAACAATCATATAAATTGGATGCACTTAACACCTTCAGATTTAGTTACATAACTCCTTCTTCCATGAGCTATCTTCAAAACGGACGGTTTTAGAGGCTAGAGACCCTCACCACGTGAAAGAGCATGGCCTACAACCTTGGAAACCGTCAAAACCTATTTTTCGACAAAAATATTACATACCTACCACTTCATCCACTCGTGTCTTCATATTCCCGCTGGAAAACATTAATCATCTTCCATGCACTCGATAACCTCTTCGTTAAGTGGACGAATAATAGTTACCCATTCAATTTTCACGGGCAGGATTCGCCATACTCAGAACCTTCCTACAGATTCCTTCCAACCTTATGTTACGAATAGAGCGTGTAATAAAGAATCAGATGTGATAAGAATTTAGCAACTAAGTATAGATTTTTTTTTCAATTACTTGTGTTTGAAGAATGCATTTTTATTAGTCTAATAAATTAGTATTTTACGTAACTAGGTAATCTACGTATAGATTGACGAGATGATGATTGATAATTATGTTGAACCATAATCCATTTTTATGAATTTCTCAAGACAAGTAGGAAGTACCTACTATGTGTGATGAAAAACATTGTGTATATTAGAGAACATGATTTTTTTAAATTGATTACATCAGCCAAATTAATAAATTATTAAGTAAGGTGCTCACAGTATTTGCAATGTGTAATACGTAAGTGTATCATGGAAATTACGCTATATTTCACTATTACCAAATTCGCAAGGATCCTTTTGATTGGACTTAACCACAATTAAAGTCCAACCAATACCAACGGTATTTAAGATAAGAAGAGTATTTTTATGATGTTCTGACTTCTGTATATAAATCGCATGATACAATGATTAATTCGCGTATATTTTCGATTTTTAATATTCTCAAATTATTTTCATTGTATTAAGTATGCCGCTATCAAAACCCATTAAGAAAAGTACTAACGTACGTAAAAAATTACGGTAAGTCGAGAGTGGTTTTGAAGTGGCGATGGGTGTATGGTTGGCAGTGGATGTCTTCTTTTATGTTTCGAAGCATTTTCAGGCAATTGACTATGATTTTCGTTATTTTCCTACGTGTTGTACTTTAAAAAAAGTGTTTTGAAAAACATCCATGTAAAACATTCCCCGCCACTCAAAATGGCCTTTTTGTTCATCATTTAGTAATATACAAACTATATAATATTAATACTTCTTCGATATATACAGTGGATTTTAATCGTGTTCTTTTTTATGACTTGCAAAGTGTAGGTAACAATATTATGTTACTTGTTGCTGTTATGTTACCTACAAGTACATCAATCTTCTCTAACGATCGATGAAAAGTTTCTTTACGTTTGTATCGAATTCGGAGTGTTTTTATTCACGCAAGAACCTATTTTCATTTACCCATTGTACAGAATAATAATAATAATACTTAATGTATGTATTATATAAATAATAAAACTCTACTTTCGTATTTCTATTTCTGGTTCCCTGATTATTCGTCAATGGTCATTGTTTGAAACAGTCGTAAACATCGAGTTGACCAAAATCCTCATTTCCTCTGGTAGGTGGAAATCCTATTTTTGCTTCAGATTGAAAGGAACTATGAATGAAACTCTTGAATGATTTCAACTGTTTTCACCACCAGACACAACAAACATTTTATTTTTTATTTCTACCAACTAAAAACATCAATCATGGTTTGTATTTTTTGTAGGTATATAAGGTACAATATGTACAAATTACGTGGTTTCATGACATCTAAACGGGAACTGAATCCTTGGTGGAACCTGCAAACAGAAATACTGCCTTGGAAGTTGGAAATGGAAAACTTGCCTGATAAGAGATGAAAAGGGACACAATGTTAAATAAAGGGTTTTATTTACTTAATAAAAGATGAGATAAAAGTTGAAACACCCATTATGGTTTCAATACAAGAAACTCGGTCCAGATATGGCTGACACACAAGTGAGCCAGCTGGAATGACTTCATTCAAATACTATGGTTCCTATTGGAAATTATTGAAAATAATAAACCAAAAAATTGCATCAGCTTCAATTATTAATATTAGCATATTTAATTAGTAATTTTTTTCGTCTTTTTAGCGAATTTTCGAAGAAAATGAAGCTAT
>JAEMON010000006.1:24242289-24254681 GCA_030264115.1 Lygus lineolaris
GTGAAATTTCTTAAAAGAATCACTCACCAAATCGGTTCAAAATTATTCTATGAATATTCGCTCATCAACTCATGCTGCATGAATGGAACTTTTTGGATTTTTTTAAGCAGTTTATTTTCCTTGATAATAATTGTTAGGTGTAATGATTTTATAATAGTGAGTATCACTTTATAATTTCTGTTTTTTTCAAAAGGTAAGTACTTAACCAATGTTCCCAACCAAGTGAATCCTATTTATATTGAAATTAAAAAAAAAAAAAAGTAGGTAAGTAGATAAATCTATAGGTATGTCAAATCTCAGGAAAACTTGCAAATTTAATCAGCTTTTTAATGGTGTGGTTGACTTTGCGATTCCTTATCGAACTCATGTAGAAATTCAAGTTTGAATGCGGAAAAACTGTAAGCAAATACAAAAATACGGGTACCCAGTACCCACCGGAAAATTAACAAACGGATTCTCAATTTTTTTGTGGCCGCCATTTTAGTGATATGATTCAATTGATAATTCCAAGGATTTCAGGGCCAAATGAAATCCTCTTTGTACGTCTGAGGTCGTTTTACTGAATTTCAGTACAAAAAATAACGTGATTAAAATGATGTTTTTCCGCATTCAAACTTACTCCATGAATTCGATGAGGAATCGCAAAGTCAACCACACCATTAGAAAGCTGATTAAATTTGCAAGTTTTCCTGAGATTTGATAGCTTCCAGCACGTGTTTTGGAAACACAGTTAACGTAACAAGTATTTTCAGAAACTTAATTTTTTTTTAAATTGTCAATGCTTGAACTGCAATTGCGGTCGTTAGGAGTTCGTTTTTGATTATGATAATTTAACGCTGAATCCGAAAATGTGGTCAAAAGTGGAAAGAAATTGTTCCAAGTGGGGAAACGTGGGGTTTTATGGCAAAAAACGTGGTTTTCTGAAAAAAACTTGAAAAAATCATATCTTGGGAACGGATTGAGATTGAAAAGAGCGGTTGGTGGCATTCTACCCCATTTTGGGTCTAGTTTCACTCAATTTTTTTTTCGCTTCCGTCCTGAATCACCCTGTAGGTATATGTAGTGTGTGTGAAGCAGGTATGATTAACTATGCTTAGTAGATGTCTAAGTTTTTTGTTAAAGAGGGTTTCGATTCACCAACAGGCCTAGGAAACATAAAACATCATTCTCAATTACCCCCTATTCTATGGGGTAATTGGGGAACTGTGGGGTAATTGAGAACAGTATTTATTGAGAAATTCAAAACACCTAATTCTTTCTTTGGTCCATGGAAAATTTGACTGGGATGTCTAGTGATAACTTCATGCCCGAAAAAAAACCCTATTTGTTGTAGTATTTGATTTCCATTTTTTGCGGTGTTCCTACAGTTTTGAGTAGCTAGTCCAAAATCATGTTCGCTAAGTGATTCCTATGTTAGTAGATACACGTTAGTAAGTAATTATGAATATACTGTTCTTCAAAGGAAAGCATGGCTTAAAAACATCTACCGCAAACTCCAAAATTGCTGTTACTAATATTGCTATTGCCGAAATTGCCCTCAGAGGTTTTACTCGTGATGAAGGGTATTGGATATCTCTTGTATATAACTATAAAAAGAGTAACTCATACGAATTTAATAAAAATCCCTCAAGCCGTTCGTATCAGAGAGAATGTATAAAAAGTGTATTGGTCTGTTACGTTTACATTGTTTTAGGTGCCGACATGAGGTAATATCGTTCCATTCCATTCCTGAAGTCGTAAACTTCACTCAATTAATATTCAAGATGTCGTTCTGTAATCCTTGACAACTCATACTTTCATGAGTCCCAAGCCCTTGAAATGAAAGGTATCACAGGCCAATTGCCAAGTTTCCGATTTAACTTGAGATAAATTGGCTAAAACGAACTAACTCCTTATATTAGTCCATATCCGGAATGGTTTAGCCTATTGAAAGCTGCAGAAGTAGGTAGTCCAGTCTATCTAGGACAGAATTTCCGAACTACCTACCTATTTTTCAGAAGTTAGGACCTTTATTTATATATATTTTTATCTTTGAATGTCAGCTAAAACAGGCCAAATTCCGAATAGAAAATTGATATTTCAACCCTTTCCCAATTTTCAAGGCGATCTAATCGCCATGAAATTTGTAGACAATCATCTCCCTCCGAAATTGGTCCACTGGGAACTAAGAAATTGCAATTTGGTCACGTTTACCCTTGCGCACACCCTGGCTACCATTGGTCTCGGCGATGATATTCATTGGGGACCGTCTGGGGACCTCCCCACGAACTCCTGAAAGTTCATAATAGTTGTGCCAGGGACAAGGAATCGACCATATACAGACATGAAACCAAAATTGTTCAGAAAGTTCTAAAATGCAAAATGAGACGGTTCGGATGAGCCCTTGTCGACATCTCCACTCCCATCCTGTGTGGAGAAAGCCATATAATATTTTCCCAGTACCGGTACCTGTACTTGGGTCTCTACATTTACAATCGCCTGCTGTCGTGTGTGAACGTGATATTTTCAGTGATTGTACTCGATAGTAAATGTTTGTTATTCTATTTTGCCAGCCTGTTCATTTGGCTTTCTCTTAACATTGTATGTTCTTGTTAACATGTACCAAACGTAAATAAGCAATAATAATAGGTAATAGAGTTGGAATACTCGTCAGAATACCTCAAAATTACTTGGGCAAACTGTTATTACCTCACTTTAAGAGCGCTGTCTTGAAAACATTTCTGAAATCCTTCTTTCAGCTGATTTATATTACTCCAGTTTATTTATCCACCTTCTTGGAATTCGGGGTATCTCCACGACTCTGCACAGTTCAGTGATTAGAGCCACATGTGCTAGTCAAGAAAACTGGGAAAAGTCAGGGAAACCCCCTCCTTGGCTATAAATAGCCATTTTTGTGGATTTTAACGCTGATTTCGCCCCCAGGATATTTTTGTGGAAATGAAGAGTATTGCAACTGGTTTTTAATTGAAGGAAGAGTAAGCCCTGTGAATTTCATCAAAATTGATAGAGCAGTTTCTGAAGAATGCTAAAAAAATGTGCTAAAAACGACGTTTTTCGCCTGTTTTGAATATTTTCTCAACCTAATAATTGACCCGAAAAGCTAAAATTCTTCATTTGAGAGATGTTGATTCATTATTTCTGAGAGGAGACTCGAGTTTTTGTTGCGCCATTGTTGTAGTCTTAGAAATTAATCTGCTCGCTTAGGGCATCAATCTCCAACCCACGAAGAAATTGTGCTGATGGCAGGTTTTTTAGTCGGGAACGTTAACCACTGTGCTACAAACGACCAATTGCAAACTGAGGCTTATTTCAATAAAATAGGACTTGAGCTTTCACTAGAGAGCAAAACTCTCCTTTTATGGAACAACATCCCCCCCCCCCTTTATCAGATATTTTGTGGGGTTGATTTAAGCCAACCCAAAGGCGACACTCCTCATAAAAAGTCCATAAGTTAGAAGCGATGGCATGAAGGAATGCGATGGCATGAGGAATGCGATCGCTACTACCTCGTTTAATGCAAGCAATAGCCAATATAATTATCAATCCTGATGTGGATGATTTGATTGATTGATTTTCCTAACCAGTTTGAAGCAAAATATCGTAAGGTCTTAAGAGCTTCCAATAATTCTTTTTCGTTAATATGATGAGAGAGTTGGTCATTATGTTCATGCGACCACTAACTTCCCGTCGAATTAGTAGGAAAATGAAGCCATCTAGAAGATGAAGCGTCTGAGAACATTTCAAAATCATGAAATCAGAGGGAAATTTGTTGGTATGGCTCTTGAGAGCTCTCATCCACAAATGAATATCGTTCCTAGCTTCCACTGATTTAAAAGAATGGGCCTTGAAAATTAGCCTCAATTAGAATAACAGCCATATAATATGCCAACAACGCAAAAAAGTGAAGAATATAATACAGTTTGTTGTGCACAGTTGTTTAAAAAAAGAACAGTCTGCAATACTGGTAAGTAGATACCTAGGTGATTTTTATTTATGACCATTCAAATGGGATTGAATAATAACGTATAACCTTGCATCATTTCACTTTCCAGGTCCATCGTTGTTCTTTTGAAGATTGAAGAATACAAACGATGTCAGTGAAAATGCCGTCTAGCCGAGGACAAAGTGGTGGAGTCAAGCAGACAGAGTTGGATCAAATATGGGACGACTTGCGTCAGGGGATCGAGCAAGTCTACAAACGTCAGTACATGTCCAAGACCCGATACATGGAACTATACACGTATCCTTCACACGTACATTCATACTTCTACACTCTTTAGGGTCCTCGTTAATTTCATATTGATCGAATCAATGATCGTTAACTGGATATCCAATGAAAACTACACCTTGGATATTGTGATAAAGAAACTAGAATAATAGGTATTCTGGTGTCTTCAGATTGTGGATAGACAAAATTGGCATCACTGGTTTGGGGGCGTCACACTCATCGAGATGAGAATAGGATAGAGGGAGTACATCATGTCTGGAAATGATACTGCTTAGAAGTCCATGATGCTCAGCGCGAGTTCCAATGAGCCATTAAGTGAAGACTAGAGGTTAGTTTGCAGTGTCAATTAGAAGGGGTTTACAAACCATTTGCAAACTGGTACACTGAGCGTGCGCTTGTGATACTTAGTTCCAAATTGTTTGAAACCAGAGGAGCACTGCAGACTGGTTAGGATGAATGAAACCCTAACCTGCACATGTCATTTTTCCGCATTTTTGTTTTCTTTTACGTTTTAGCGGTTTTTGGATTTTTTTAAAAGATATTAAAGCAATGGGAATTCAAGTTTTGCTATTTTTAAATTAATTTCTCCATAGAAATCGACGTAAGAGTACCCACCTAGGTGGTTTAGGTATGTTTTCTGTGGCAAATGATACAAAATTCGTAATAACCAGTAAATACCTACCTACGTTTCTCATAACGAAATAATCATCATTGGAACGTTCTAAATGGAATCCCAAAGTTAACATTTTGTGTACCTACTACTACAGCAAGGAGGTGGGTGTACCTGTCAATTGCGTTTGCACGTTGATAAATGTGACTGTAATCGAAAAACTGACGAGAATCGTATATACCTTTCATGAGGCTTCGATAAACGTTTAAGACACATCGTACAAGAGCTGAGAACGAGCTTTTAGAACAGAGAAAAATGAGTAACTGAAGTTTTGGTCTTTACCTTGAAGGTCTTTACAATCCACACACCTAATTGTTGGAAGTTTTCATAATCATCTCAATTCAGTCCGGAAAACAGCCCCCCTACAAGAAGAGCTGGTGTGGTAGGGAGAACAGACATGTCAGTCTGCCTGAGGAGAGTGCAACGTTGTAACCTTCGACCTTCTTGACTATAGATTACATGAGCAGGGCTACTACAGGTACCCACTGAAAACCTGGAAAAGTCAGGGAAAAATTGGAAATGTTCTGGAATTTTACGCAAAATACGGGGTTAAAGTATTTATTAATTCTTGGTGAGACTAATCCTTCGATTACAAGGTTTCTGAATTTGAATGAAATGCGTTTTAACATTTTTCGTTGTTTTTATCTACACTACAGAATTGATCATCTGAATTTCTGTAAGTTCAAGCCAGTATTAGGCATTTATCAATACAAAACGAATTGCTTCCTCATTACCAAAGAACCCTCGGAAGCTATGTATTCTAGCTAGAAATTAAACAAATTTTGTCCTCCAAAATTAAAATTTCCACTTGCTTTTTACGTTTCAGAACAACTTTCTGAACAATTTTAGTTCCGGGTCAGTCTGTGGTAAATTCCTTGATTTGGGGGCTTATAAAACGCATAGGAAAAGGTCAGCGAAAAATCACTTTTGCGGGATGTGACGATGTGTGAGCTTGGAAAAAACTAGTACATAGGTATAAAAATAAAACCACATTGAAATAGGCAAGAACGGTTGGGCAGAAATGGCAATTTATTAGGAAGGGTCAAATTTTAAATACCTTTCTAGCTGTCTGTTATCTTGTGTGTCTTTTGAAAATTCGTGGTACCTAAATAGATACTCGTAGATTGGTAGGTTAGGGTGAGGGTGAGGATATGATACGGCTGCCTCAGTTTTTAATTCCTTTATTGCCTAGTGCTTTCGCAAATCTGCATCTTCAGGGCATCAATCTGCATTAACAGGTACGTACAGAGGTAAGTACTTGCTAGTCTAGTTGTAAGTCACATTGTTAGGTTCCAATGTTAAGTTTGAAATTAGAGTGGTACTTAGGATAGTGACTTACTGATAGGTATCAGTATTACCTATAAGTAAGTCACTCTCCTAAGTACTACTCTAATTTTAAACTTAACATAGGAACCTCACAATGTAACTTACAACTAGACTAGCAAATACTTACCTCTGTACGTAGCTGTAATGCAGATTGAAGCCCTGAAGATGCAGATTTTCGAAAGCGCTAGGCAATACAGAAATGAAAAACTGAGGCAGCCGTATTATATCCTCACCCTCACCCTAACCTACCGATAAGGAATGGCTACACCAACCAACATGAATAGATAGATTGGTAAGTTAGCGTTTTTGGAAAATAGTTCAGGAAAGAAACTACTACCTACGTGGTTCGACTTAGATAAGTATCTAATCGTTAAGTAAGTACGTACATCCCTAATCGGAATCACTATTCGTGTTTTTCAAATCCAAGTTCAAACAAGTGAGACTCAAGTCTCTTTCAAGTATTTTAAACCAAGTAAGTCCCGCAATCCCGAAGCCTGCAATCATTCAAAGTAGAAAAGTAGAATTGACTTGACTGGCTACCATGAGCTGTGATGTCGTCGCCAGAAACCGTCAGAAGTGGCAAACGAAAATTCTTCTGACAGAAGTAGTAAGTAGTCCACAACTTGGTTCAAACTGGTTTGAGGGACACTGCGAACAGACCAGCATGGATACTATTTACAGTCAGGAATGATGACGAAGTCATTGCGAACGCCCAAACGTGGTTGTAAATGGTTTCTTACCAGTAACTTGGGCACTGCGAACAAACCGTAATCGGCAGTAACTGCTCCACTCAAAGTTCGACACCCACCACACAAACTGGTGATCAGGTCCACACATTGGTCAACAGGTTTCACATCTGAATTCAGCGTGAAAAAGATTATAGGATTGGTAATAGATACCCATTCATTCAGCGTGAAAATCACATAAGGTCCTCGAATTTGGATCACGTTGCCAAAAATCATGTGTCAACTAGCGTAATTTTTCAAAAATTTGATAGGAGCTCAGCCCTATAGCGCGCTATTTTACTGCTTCCAGCATCCGTTCTGCATTCTGATCCCCTCTATCGTACTATTACCTCAATGGTCACAGTGGCAAACATACGCCTTTTGTGAAATAACCCATTGAATAGGCCTTGCTTATAGGAAATTTTGTGCTGATTCTTAGTATACCATTATGTTTCTATACCTATCTGCATACCTAATTTTTGGTTCTCTCTATTCTGTCGTACAGTTGTAGTACGATTTTCACTTGAATGCTGTAACGTATAAAAGGTCATATCGTCGTAAGCAAAAGAGTTCTTACAAACTTTCTCCATGTTTTCCTAAGCCTTTGGTTCTCAGACATGTGTACAACTATTGCACTAGCGTTCATCAGCAAGTCAGTCGCTCTTCGAGTTCCAAGGGTAAAAAAGGCCAGGTATGCTTCGTTTGTCTTATTATCTGTATACTTGTCCCATCCTATTATCTTGATTTTAAAGTGATTGCCCTTCCTCAGGCCTGTCAACGAGAAACAACAAAAACCTAATAAAACACGCTTTTTAGTGGTTTCTGCGAACTGCCTGCACTACACGACCCAATGGGGTCTGCAATGATTTTGGTTCTGAGCCTCCCTAAGGTAGCGGAAGCTTTGTAATCACTTTCGACATCGAAAAAATTGTTGTCCTCAGAATTTAAATTTCCACTCGCGTTTTCCGCTGTAGAGCTTCCTGAATAAATTTACTTCCTGGTCTGTCTGTCCACGTTTGAATTTTGTTCAAATTTTCAGGGATTACGCCGACTTATGATTGATTATTGCTCAAATTTTTAGGGAATATGCAGGCAAGGCCCCTTGAGGTCCCCTAGAAATTTCATCATGATTGAATCAACGATACCCTCTACGCATGCGCTAACGGAAATTCGTCAAACATGCATAACTTACACTGTTTTGAATAAATGTTGCTCAAAGTTTTAGGGAATATGCGGGCAAGGCCACCTGCGGTCCATATTAATTTCATCATGTTTGAATCAGCGGCAGACTCTGCGCATGAGCTAATGTACCGTATAGTTTTGGAGGACAGAGAGATCCTTCCTCATACAGGATCGGGGTTAGTCACATCAGATCAGTAGATTCATAACTTGATGTGAATGGCATGAGAAGACTGCCATCATGATGACTACGGAGTAGACTGTTATGGCTTTCATTGCAGTGTCTGCTAACCTTCTGTGATGAGCAGTCTCTCAACTCGTGAGATGGTGCAAGTCAATTCCCGCAAAGTCCCAAAAACCCCAACCCCCACCAAGCTGCTGTGGAGGATTAAATTTCCAATTAATCTTTTTTACACCGCATTCTTTATCAACTTCAGTCCAGTCTAAACTATCCAGCAAGGTAATTGTACCTACTAGGTCATCCCCATTGTCTGAGTAAATTACTACTATTCTTCCTCGACGAGCTATGAACCGCCTTAGTGCTCTAACGTAGGTCTCTGAGGATAGCGACTGAACGATTTCAAAATGGACGGTTCTATACATAGCACTCGTGAAGATTACAATCCAAACTTTCTTGTTCCCGTCAGTGTAAAGAGGGCCTGCGAGGTCAGTAACAGGTATTTGAAATGTTGAAGTAACTGCAATTCGATCTTTTGGGAGTGGAGGAGAGGTTGCCTCAAACGCCTTAGCCAAAACTTTTCGACAGGTTATGTCATGAGCTGTCTCGACGGAACTGCTTAGGTCAGCTTGAGCTTGACCCAGTTTTCCCGAGCTTCCCTCAAGGCGTCACTTCCCAAATAAAATCAGTTTGCCATAGAACCTTGTACGAGTCTCATCCCATCATGTCTCCTACTGTTATTCATCTAATAACTCTCCTTGATATAAAGAAGTAGTGTTCTATGTCCGGTGCATATATTCTTCACCTACAAACCACCCTTGACCACTACAGTTACACAACCCTTGGTAACTGAACTCACTACACTCTGCCTTCTCTGCTCACTACAAAAGCCAAAATCTTTCACACAGAATCAAAAGTGAAGTAAGAGTTCCTACGAGGCCGTATCGAAATGAAAGTCTTCTATCATTCTTCTAACAACTAGATGGTTGGCTTGCAAAATTATTGGATACATCGCACCAGTCGTGGAATAAGGGCACAACTCGAAAAAAGCGATTTTTGGCAAATCGCATTCAAACTTTTCCGTTCATACTTTCAGCTTCATCTTTTCTGAATCGGACTGGATTATGGCTTACGTTCCCTTGGATCTTTTCCTTGGTTATTTCTCTAACCGTCCACGGGAGAAAAATTTGGTTTTTGACCATAGGGTAGGTAGTAGGGGGGGGGGGGGGGGGGGGGGGGGGGGGGGGGGGGGGGTCTTTCTTCATTTGATATACCTTCGATACCCCATCCACCGAATAAAGAAACACCGCTCCTCTGGCGGAGGGGGGTGAACTAGATTCAGTCCGACTTTCTACAGACAAAATATACCACTTCCACAATGCAAAACCGGTCCTAACTAAAAAATCGCGTTTTTTTAGTTGTGCCTGTTATTCCACGATGGGTGCTACATGAATTCATGAGTGTTTTCCGCATCAACTCCACGGGTTGTAAGTCGTAGATGCCCATTTTCGTCTACAGATGTCTATGACTTCTGACGAACAAAGTTCCACGTTCAGACATTTCACCTTGTAGTATTTTGAAAATGAGTATCTAAGCTTTAAAAAAGTCGTCCTGTGTCTCAATGAGACTTCTTTGAAAAATTGTATCCTCTCGTGCCAGTCTTAAAATTCTCACTAATCACTCGAACTATTTTAAGATACGAAGAAATTTGTTGTCCAAGGCGTACCATAAGAGTTTCGTTGACAATAGTCACCTTAGCCGAAGCTGTAGTTCTACGTTTCTCAGAGTCTAGTTCGTTTTTGCTTGGAGTAGTGACCTCATTGAGCCAGGAATCTTCATTATCACGGTAAAGAAAGTGAAGAAAGAACACACCGTTGTCATCAAGAATTATGTCAAGGATAATTCAATTATGATAACATCTACGTGATCTTCCTTTATTAACCTTCTGGGCTGCATCCTGACTATTCATAATTGAACATCTTTTCTTCGGCTGATTTCCCCTCCAATAATGCTAAAAATGAGATTCGCTGATACAGTGAAATAGATTACCATTCATTTTTGTTTTTATTACAGGTATCTGGAGGAGCCCAACTAGTTGGGCTTGAGCTATACAAATGTCTCAGAGATTTTCTCCGTAACTATCTTGACATTTTAAAGAAGGTGAGTTGCTAGTGAGCATCATTATTCACAATTCTTTTGAATAATCTTAATATAAAAATGAATCCTTATTTCCCTTGGTCACGTCATAACTTGAGAATGAGTGCACAAAATTGAATAACTCTTTTTTTATGTGTTCGTTAATGTCAGGACAAGGTTTTTATCAAAGAAAATCCGACCTAAGGGCTCTGTCTCACTCACGCGAGCGAAGCGAGTGAGTGGGTCGACGTGTGGGACCGTGCAACGACGGGTTACCGGCTAGTTAATCAATAATTATTCCAATGATTATTATTGAATGGGTTGGATAACTAGTTACCGCGTCAAAATCGGTTCACCTAAAGCTTGATTGTAAGTTATTCGTCATCAACTCCAACGATTGCGACCTTTGTGACTGTAACCATAATGTCACTAAAGTGAGGAAGCTATATACTGCCCATCCGACTTGGCAGACGTTTCTTTCAACATGGTAGATGGTTTTATCTATGGTAGATGGTGGACTATCATCTATCATGAATGTCCTGTCCCTTACAGAATCCTACCTCTTAACCAAAATGTGGAGATTCTTACCTATTCAAGTTGGTAATGTCTCTGATTTGGAGATTGCTGTCAGGGTTTTGCGTTATTACTTTACAGAGTTGTTGGGGCGAAACCTACGTAGGTACCTACAAATGTTATTTTGAGTAAAACTACATCACTTCATAATAAAGTTTCAGTTAGGTATTCGAAACTTGATGAGCGATTTTAGAAAAGTCTTTCTACCATTATGACGTGTCCACGCGGTTGTTTGTTTCTGTTACGCACGATATAAAATAGAGAGTTTTTGCATGCCACTGACGGGTGGAACCTCCTCACAGAGCCCGGGAGAGCCGGGGCCTGTGACCTTGTGGAGACGGTAGTAACGGGCGACGATGAAATTGCTCTTCTGAAGTCACCCATTTGAGACTCCCGGATCATGGGGTCACTTTTCCGGGCCCCCCTCCAGGAGGCGGTTAGCATCTTCGTTTGCTCGCTCTAGGGTATCGTCCCGGGCCTCCTTCACTATCGTCACCTGTTGGCTTGCGAAAACTCTCTAATATCTGTGTATGACTGTCCTTAGGGCAATGAGGTTTGCTAGTCTCAATATCCCCCCTGATATAATATCTAATAATTAGTCTCGATATCGGTACTGATATTAGTCCTCTGGTTGATTTATTGTTATTGTTTCTTAAAATCGTGTCTTAATTTACTTGCAGGGCGGACTGCATTTGATGGATGAAGAGGTGTTGAAGTTCTACACTCGGCAGTGGGAAGAGTATCAGTTCAGTTCCAAGGTTTTGAACGGCGTTTGTTCGTACCTCAATAGGTGAGCAATAATATTAATAATGATACTAAAAACGGTTGGAACAGAATAGTACCGATAAGGACAGGAATTATAACACGGCTGGAACGCAGTTTTGTAGTCTAACGTGTAGGTATGTGCAGGAACTATACTTGAATTGACTGCGGTTGATAAAAATCTACAGGCCTCGTGCACAGGGCTATGATCAGAGCGCTCTGTCGGGACTGGAGGCGTGAGCGCACAGTGACTCAAAAAAGGGGGTTTTCGGGGAGAAAAAAAATCGTCCCCTCACGTCTTATAGGAAATTTTGCGCTGATTCCGAATATACCCCATGTTCCTATACCTAGAATAGCTAATTAGCTGCGACATCTTGAAAAAAACCTCGAAAATTCACGTTTGTGGAACTGCCTAAAATTGTTTTTGTATCAACACAGTAACCATCATTTTCTGCGATTTTTCAGTTTTCCATTTTCTTGACTTTTTTAGTCGGCATCACGAAAAAATAACGAGAAAACTGAGAAATTGGGAAACTTTTAAAAATCACCAAAAATATTATGGGTATGGGCCGTAAGCTCGATGCCTAATAATCGATTATAAAGGTGGCTACGCAC
>JAEMON010000006.1:24273769-24284166 GCA_030264115.1 Lygus lineolaris
TGCAATAGCTTCATTTTCTTCGAAAATTCGCTAAAAACCAAAGTTTACAAAAGACGCAAAAAACTTCCTACACACAGGAGTAATGGATTTAAAAATTTGGTAAATTCCCCACGTGATGTAGACTCCCGAGGGATATTTTACATCCAGTCGTCGCCATGGTTGGCCATCAGGTATGGCCGTGGCAGTCACTTTTGAGCAATGGACTTGTCCTTTTCTTCCACTCAACCATGGACGTATCTTGAAACGTGAAGCATCAAATTTTGAAGGGAGTTAAATTGTTTTTTGTGCTCTATTCCAAAGGTTCGTTATTGAAAATAATAGATTATGCTCGCCTCCAAATTTCTTGAGAGTTACCCAATAAACTTCAAGTACAGTAACTGACTGCGGCCGAGCCAAAAACCCACTATAGGTGCGAAATGGAAAAAATTCTTAGTAACCATTAGTAAACAGTTCCATTCATGCAGCATGAGTTGATGAGCGAATTTTCAAAGAATCATTTTAACCAATTTAGTGGGTGATTCTTATAGAAATTTCACGCTGATTCCGAATACACAATATGTTCCTATGTTATGTTTAAGATGGTAATTTACACAAAAATCCTTTTATATAACGCGTTTTTTAGCGATTTTTGACTCTTAAATTTTCATAATTTGAACCCTTGAATCCTAAAAATTCATCCTTTCTTTTGATAATATTGACATTTGACGTTTTTTTCGGATTTTTAGCTCGATTCCTCAGTCAGACATCGTCTGACAGAATCGTTTTAGAATCGTCTGAAACGGACTCCCATGAAGAAAATTTTCAAAAATTGTCATTTAAATGTTGAAGCCATTACAATAGCTTCATTCTCTTCGAAAATTCGCTAAAACAATACCCTCTCCCCCAACACCGCCACACTGTCCTACACTTGAACACCCCAGCCCTCTGCGCCCACATAAATATTGGGGAGTAATTGGTGGGGTGGGAGTGGTACTGGTCCAATTTTAAATTTGGAAAAACCATTTTCATCAGGACAGACCCCTTTACAAAGTTAGGTACTAACTGATTTCCGGGAAAAAAGTTCCAAATTTAAATTTTAGTGATCCAAATGTGCGAATATTTAAATTTTGAATACCAGAACCAATTTCGGAAAATTCTGTGCCAATCCTGAATACGATGCATTTTTAAGATTGAAAATTACTCGATTATTAACGGAATGAGAGCCTAAGTACATTGGCTCCCGACGGTGCTGCCATCTGTTGAATATTCTTGAAAGTTTTTTAAGGGTTATTTCCCTTCAGGCCAGTAATCTCGTTTTTTAGTGAGAAATCATTTCAACAGATGGCACCACCTACAGGGCACGAACGAACTGTTTCCAAAGCCCTGACCGCGGGGATCAACCATTTGTTGATCTTATTCTTGCATTGTACTCAGTACAAACGAAAATTCACTCGACATTCGAAATTGTCATGAAATTTTGATCGCCACGTGTATGTATGTAATGTATCCATCCGATTTTCAATTTGGAAAAAGTTCTGAATATAAAACTCTAAAATGCTGGGGGTTTTCAAATGTCAAAATTTCATGAAATTTAATTACATTTCAAATTACTCATGAAAATTTTGAGTGTTGCGTGAATTCTACGTTTGTACTGAGTATATGCAAAAATTGGTTGAACCCAGCGGCCACGGCTTTGGAAACCGTTTTTGCTCATTTTTGACCGTTTTTGCACAACAGGGTGGCAGCTTTTGGAACCAAAAACGGGATGATTGGCCTTAAGGTGGTACCGGAGGGGTATTGAACAGTTTTTCAAACTTATCTCAGCTAATTATCAATTTCATTTTTGTTTTCGTAAATATTCTTTTTCGTCTCCCGAAGGCAATAAACTATCCAAATTTTAAATGTCGGAAATTTCAAGTTTTATAATACATTTTAAATTTAAATAGTTGACCGGTCTTAAGACCATGAATAATAGAAACGATGCCGAAAACCGATTCGAAATTGTTTGATTATATTGATGGAGAAAAGTTTGAAAAACTTAACAGTCATGGAAAGGGAGGAAGGGAAGCTTATCCCTTTCTTCAACTTATTAGTCCCAAGTACTTCGTAATAGTAGTCAAGTACTTAGTAATAAACTTTTTGATAGCCGTGATTGAGGCATGTTTAAGGACGTTTTGGGCCGATGACGGTACCCCGTACCTTTGTTAAGACATTGAAAAGGCCGTAGAAAAGAATGTACACGCTTATCTAGAATTTCTGAATTAGGAAAAGTATTGAATATTTCGTAATTATGAACTTGTATACAGTGATAACAGTTGTTGTAACAATACTGGAGTCATCACAGTCTCCCCCACTATATGGTTCACATTATATAGTCTTTGAACATGGCAAGCATACTCTTTGCGATCTTGAACCTTCAGCAGAAAGATTTACTGGAGTGGGAGTTTGAACGCTGCGAATGATTGGTTGCGTTTCTAGTGGTTATGGTTCCACTGCTTGAAGACAGGTCGGTTGTGGTGGCGTCGTAGAACTGTATGCTGCAGGTGTCACCGATGATTGGATGGACCGAGTTCTTGGAATTTCGTACACCACCGTTGGTCCGAGAGTTACTGTTTTGGGTTTCGGTACCAGCGTGGATCGCAGTTGGTTCACGTGTCTCTTTAGGGATCGTTCCAAATCGTCCAGAGAGACCAAATAGTGTCAATGTCCCAATTTCTTCTTCACTTCTCCGAATTTCCAAACTTGTTTATTTTGTATGAACATACGGATTTGCACCCTCTCCCCCACTTGAAAAGAACGAGCTGGAGGTGCCACAGTTGATGATGCCTGAGGTCGATAAGGGAAGATAGCGTTCATTCGGTCTGATTCTCAGTTTCCGGTGTAGATCTAGTTCTGCTGGAGACTGGCCACAAGTAAGTGACTTGAGCGGTTGAATTTGAGCGTTATGTGTTTGGTTCATATCAGCGTCCACTTTACTTAACTCGATTCCCAAACCTCTAATCCATTGACGTCCCTAGAGCGCTTCATGTCCTGTTGGAACTACATGAAGCTCTCCTTCCATAGTTTCCCTTGTAAGAAACATTTACTATCACCTTCCCCTCGGGTTTTATGATGTTTCCCGAGTAAGAACGAAATGCTAATTTAGAGGGTTGCAATTGAATACCCAAATTTAAACGTTCAAATTTTTTACAAGAAGTGAAAATTTTGCTCCACTATCTACTTCGAATTTCTGAGGTTTTCCATTCAAATTGAGTGAAATAATGTATTTGTCTGAATCATGTCCAATTTCGAACAAATCAACAACATCATATTGTTGGTTGCTTGTATAAATCTTGCTAATACCGTAGTCAGTAGAATCATTACTTAAGAGTAGTGATACAAACTCGTGAAATATGACCTGCTTTTGAACACTGATCACATTTCAATTTTGATATGTCTGTTCGACAGTCGGAAGTGGTGTGATTGTCCCTTCCACATCTTAAACATAAATTTTCGATTCCTAGAGCCTTGAAATCTATCTGTCGTTGACGGGAACGAGATTTTCGAGGATATGGGCTTGAGGAACTGGAGCGAGATCGTTGGCGTGAACGGGAACGTTGGGAATAATTTGAAACTTTGTTCAGATCAGAACTATTGAAATTCGTATGACTTGATTTTGTGTCTGGTTTGACTTCCCGTTTGGCATCGAAATTTTCAAAGGATGATAGATTAGACACACTGTTATTTGAAGATAAGTGGTCCCCAGATCTCTTTGCGTTAACTATAGCCTGAATTTGTACCTGAAATTGTGCTGAAACTTGAGCCAATAGTTCTTTCTGTTGCTCTTTGAAATCAGCGATTAGAGCGGTGAATTGATTAACATCCATCGTCACTGCTAGTTGAAATGCTATGTTTATCTTACTTCTTTGAAGTTGAAATCGATTTTTCCAATCGTCGCCAACTGAAAAGGCCGTAGAAAAGAATGTACACGCTTATCTGGAATTTCTGAATTAGGAAAAGTATATTTGAATATTTCGTAACTATGAACTTGAATACAGTAATAACAGTTGTTTAACAATACTGGAGTCATCAGAGACATTCGCCTCACTCGAGTCCTCTTTGTTGCAGAAATGTATTGATATACTCATTGAGAAGGAATACCTAGAGAGAACAGAGGGTCAGAGAGACACCTACAGCTACTTGGCGTGATGGATGGGACACACCAGTGCAGCTACCCCTCACCTACACGTCTTGTATAAAGTTGTATTATCTAACGATTCATCATCTCAATGTCTACTGATAACAACAATTTTGCTGTATTTTGTTTTATATTTTTAATGTTGGAAGAATACTTGTTACTGCGGTTTTTTTCTTTTTTCACTTTCTCCGTTGAAACGACCGTTTTTGCAGAACGCCCGATCTCCCCCTTGAAATTATCCATTTGAAAACCTAATCCCCTCAATAAAAAGGCCCTTACACTACAAATTTGTGATAGTTATTACGCTGTAACCTGCGTTTATTCACCATCGTTAACTTGAATTCAACCTTGTTCATCAACTAGCTCATACATTCATTTTAATCATACATTTATTTTTGCTACTTTCTAATTTGAAATCTTCATCATATTGTCACTTTTCAAGTACGATAGATGTGTACCATTCACGATCGAAAATAACTAATTTATTTGAACAATCAGCAAATATGATGTATTTACTAAAGGATTTGAGTATGGCGAACAAAAGCATTCCTGTTCTAATTTGGGTCTCCGTGGAGTACCTTTGTATTTTTATGTACCTTTGATTTCTTGTAATCCTTGATTAAACGTGGAAATTCTTATGGTTGTTTCAAGAGCTACAAATCTCATGTGGTTTAGTAGAAAACGACGAAATGGTCACATTATTTGGTCTGGATTTCGTGGTTGTATTTTGGAGTTGAATGTTACACTTTATAGTCGCAGTTCAAAGTTTATAGTCGATTTTGAGCATGAGCGTAAGCCAAATGGATACCATGATCTCGATGGTTGATCCATTGATTCCAAAATCAGTTGTGACGAATTCATTCGCCCTTTTGAATTGAGAAGTTCAACCCTAGTATGGTGCACTTACCAATAAATATACAGTCTACTGCAGAGCCTTTGTTAAATTGAATATTTGGTGCTTATAATGGGTTTGAAATGTATATCTCACTGCTTGTGAAAACTAATGGATGATCTCGATTTTACGTTGACATTTTTCAAATTTATTTTCACTTTTTTTCTCGTTCCCTGATTGTACTGAAGCATTCAATGGGTGATGACTACTATTCCTTTGCCGTGTAGATGCAAGTCGGAATATAGAGGTGGTTGGCTCCATTCAAAACTTGTGAGCGAAACCAAATTTTGTATTATGCAAGTAGATTCTACACATACTGTGAATTTTGACATAAATCACGCTCTCCTATCATAAGTCTTTCTGATTTTTCAAAGTATGCGCCTCCTGTGACGTCACACAGAGGGGTCCTGTCTGCGTATTTCCATTCCCTATTTGAGTTTGGCGCTTCATAAGAACTCGTTTGAAACGGGAAATCCTGTAGGTGAACTCCGTATGTGTCAACTCTTTATAATTGAAGTCGGTTTGATGGAAATCGATACCTAACGTAGTTTAAATGCATGATATTGTCACTCCACCCAATGGATGTTCCCCGTTTCAAACCAGGTTTTATACGGCACTGAACTCATATAGGGAATGGAAATACGCGACCTGCGTACAACGACATCAAAGAGGGAACAAACTTTGAAAAATCATAGAATCGTAGACTTACATATCGTAGGAGAGTGGGGTTGGTGTTGAAATTCTCAGGATCGAGTTTACTTTCATAAAAAAAAAAAAAAAAAACGCTAAACACACTACGGGCTGGTATCCCTCATTCGCATGTGTGGTATGGTAATATTCGGATGCTGGAAATTCGTTGACACGTGGTTGATTCACAACTTTGCAAGCTGCTTCCCTTCGTTGAATTGGTCAAATTTGAAATGTGATCTAATGATGAATTTTGGTAGCGAAATTTACAATCCTTGTAACCAATTGTAAATGGTTGTTACTGGACTCCCTATCAAATGGTACCACACATAATGAAGTGACGGGAATGATGACATCCCAACACTTGAGGTTTGTTGAACACTTCTATCCAAATTTGGTGTTCAATTGCTAAAACGTCGCCAAGTTTATTTTGATCTCTATTCGATCGAACGAATAATTAATCCATTACTGTAGTCGAATTTTAATATTTATAATTAATTGAATTTCAAAAAATCGAGTTGAATAACTTTAGTTGGATCGTTGAATGGATATACACGTTTGATTATTGTTTACTTTAGGCACTTCTCTCTAGGAGGTACCTACCTCTTCTCTTCTCCATTGACATTTGTAATCCACGTGATCAGATAATCCACCAAAATGGATCGCTGTGTTCAAAACTGAACACTTTTTTGCAGAAAGACAATAAAAAAAAACCTTGTAATTTACACTTTTATGTCATCTTGTTAGAAATTAACCCCCCCAGTTATCGCCATAACATATTAACCCCCTTCATTCGCGCTAAGTAATTATACCTGTATAATTTTCTCTCCCATTTTCCCTTGTTTTGTATTACCTGCACGTTTTCTTCGATATTTTTTGATTTCGTCAACATTGTTATGTACCATTCTCAGACTTAAACTTGTAATCAATTAGTTAGAGCATAAATCATCCATCTAATCCATGGATCTAGGAGGAAATAGACAGGGGTGGCTTCAGCGGTCAGTGGAGATCTAAGGGGTGTGGCCTCAGCGGTTGGTGGAGATGTAAGGGGTGTGGCTTCAGCGGTCGGTGGAGGGCTAAGGGGCGTGGCCTCAGCAGTCGGTGGAGATCTAAGGGGTGTGGCCTCAGCGGTCAGTGGAGATGTAAGGGGTGTGTCTTCAGCGGTCGGTGGAGGGCTAAGGGGCGTGGCCTCAGCGGTAGGTGGAGATCTAAGGGGTGTGGCCTCAGCAGTTGGTGGAGATCTAAGGGGTGTGGCATCAGCGGTCGGTGGAGGGAGGGTTCTCATGAAGCGACCCCTTCAAAGCTATGGTAGTCAGAGGGTACGCCCACAGGCCCCAGATTGTCACGTGACTTCATAGTTCCAGCCTGATTTTCACTCTACATTCACCCTTTCCATTTCCTTCTAGGTCCATGATCTAATCCTACAATCAAGCTTTGTCATTTTCATTCTTGTCCGAAAATGTAGGTACTATAAAACTTTTCAGTTTTACTTGTGAAAACCCTCAGTTTTAACAGTGTCGACATTGTTTTTTTTTAGCTTTAATAAATTATTTTTAATAATCGAATTTCTGTTTCATTTTTTCTTCTCGCTCTTTTTTTTCATTTAAAACAGAAACATTGTAAGCAAAATCACGTTTTAGTTTTAATTGGAATATCTAGAATGAATGTTGATGAATATCTAGCTAGGTATGTTTTAGGAATTAATCAATTTCGAAAGGGGGAAACGGATAATTGATATTTTGTTGACAAACTTTGGCTTTTGATGATGAAAATTAAACGGCTGAAACGATTTTTTTCTGATTTGAGGCCCCTTACAAAAAGTGTTAGAAGCTCCACGGCTTGAAACTCGTGATTTAGAGTATTTTAGTTACAATTCCGAATTTCTACGTTATTTTGGAAAAACGACTGAATTTATCAGCTCCTCTCATTTCGCGGTGGATACGCTGCTGAATGTTTCACTTTTTGTCTTTTCGAAAATGACCATCGACCACACCGAATCTAGATTTCAACGATATTTCAACCTTTTGAACTGTTTCGCAATGTTCTCGATCAAAAACTTGATAAAGAAATTGTGCGTTCCGTTTGAAACTGGTTCGAAATAAAATGAATGTTTAATAGATAGGTATACGTTATCATTTTTAATGTTAACATTTCTAGTAATTTGATAAAGGTATGTTATGACCAGTGGTGTAACAATGAAATGTGGTACCTATCTTATGCAATATCACGGAGAAATGGAAGTTCCTCATTTTAAGAAACGTGTAATTATTTATTTCAATAAATTTTAATTAATTACTACCTGATTTTTAACAAACAAAAGATAAAGCAATGTACCCGATGACTTATTCGTTTAATTTTTTTTTAAAGATTGATTATTGGGCGATCATTAAAGTTGTTCACACTTCAATTCAACAGACTTATGGCACACAATTATGTCAACTTTTCACCGGTTTTTACTGATCCAATAAAATGAGAATTCTCTGTCCCCATCCGGTTTTTTTTTTAGATTTCCTATCTACATAACATTAATCTGAATAACATTCAGAATATAATTTCGTAGGAATATCATTTTTGATTTATTAGACTACTCCATACAGTTGAGTTTCAGAAATGAATATCTGAAACAAAAATGATCTGCATGATTTCATCACCAATGATTCATTGTAAATACATGTTCCGTTGACCTTGGTGCGTTTTTTCTCAAAAAAAAAGATCTAGATTTATTTCCCATCCTTGCAATGTTGTTGATATTGTGAAAAAAAAAATCTTTAAAACCATGTGAATTACTTTAATACATCGCTTTTTGTGAATAAGATTGTTTTTTCAGACATCTGTTTTATCCGTTCCATTCCCTTACCTATTGAATTGTACTTACCATTATGATGATCACGATATCCTTGCCGGGAAAAACTTTTTTAACGCTCCAGCTGGTAACCGAAAAAGTTCCAGTCTTGCAGCATGAGTTGATGAGCGAATTTCAAAGGATTCTTCTCAATTTTAACGGATTTGATAGTTTATTCTTATAGGAAATGTTGCGCTGATTCCGAATATAGGTACAATGTTATGTCCAGCCTATGTTTCAGATAGTAATTTACACAAGAAACACGTTTTTTGACCCTCAATTTTCCAAATTTGACCCCTTGGAGTACTCCAAAAATTCTGGCCAACCAATCCATCCTTTCTTTTGTTATTAGGTATTGATATTTTGAAATTTATTTTTTTTTTTACAATTTATTTATCAGGTCGACCCCAGGGTCAGATATCGTCTGGAGTGATATATACATATTATTTATCATTGATAGGTGCCAGCTGGGTACGCTTAAGCTAAAGCCTAAGGTTAGGTTTTGGTGATCTTAAAGAAAAAAATTAAGAATTAACACCTTTTTCTTCGTTGACGCAATGCATTTCGGGTATGCATTTTCTCCACTCTTCGTCAGGCGTCCCTACAATTGAGGAGACGTTGGATTTCGGCCTGTTGAGCCCGCCACTAGCGCTGCCTCGAGGCTTGGCCATCAACCTCTGTTATCTCTACTATCTCTCCCCTAGTCATTTTCCGAGTCCTTGGCAGAGAAAATGCTCTGCCAAGTGGAAGGCAAAAAGAAAGATCAAAGAGAGAGATCCCCGAAAAGAGAGAGAGATCTCCCAAAGAGAGAGATTTGAGTATGCTAAGACGATGGGATCTCAGGGGGCTTTACCTGCATATTCCCTGGATATTTGAGCGAAATTGAATCAAAACTGTAAGTTATACTCATATGAAGCATTTTACGTTAGCGCATTCGTGATTTCTAAAGTGAAAACCAAGATTCCGCTATGGTTTTCAGGCGTGGGAGCAAAAAACTTACCAACATTGATAAAAATGTCAAATAATATTAATTATTTCTAATTTCATAAAATCCGATTTAGAGAGATAGGTACAAGAGGAATCTAATTACGAGTAGGTACTTAGATATCCAGACTTTGATACAGTACCTATAAAAAGACAGTCTCCCGAATGATTGATCGTCATTGAGCATTTTATGTTGAATTGCATGGTTTGAAACGAAATGCGAAGAAAGGAGTTGGTACAAGTTGACCTCCAGGCCACGAGGTAGCGCTAGTGGGGGGGGGGGCTCAACAGTCCGAAATCCAACGTCCCCTGTACAATTATTGTAATACAGGGGGGGATGACAGGCAACAGCCAGGGCGGTCCCGCTCCATGGATGTATGTTTGTGGCAGGCAGTACAAGTCTCACTTTCAGAATTCAGAATCTTCTTCCCAGTGGTATTGGTATGGTATTTGTTCCAACATTAATTGTTGATGTTCGTCCAATTTTGATTCGTGAATTCCTCGATATGGGCTTACTGGCGTTGGATGCCATGGAGAGGGGAGGAAATTCATTAGATTAGATATACTTTAGTACAAAAAGGAGAAACTGTAGTTCCCATAGGGTAGGTCATCTTCAATTCCCATAATAAGTAATATGGTCATGAGGAAAACTAGGGAAGAGACTTGGGACGAGTAGTACTATCCACTAGATAATTAAATAAAGTGAAATTTCGGACGAAATCTACTATCAAACTTTAAAAAATACGAATGAATTATGGAGAAGGGCAGAAGGCTTTCAACTCTAAGAAGAAAGAAGACAAAGAAAAAGGTGTTTATTCTTATTAGCATGGAACATG
>JAEMON010000006.1:24295549-24319278 GCA_030264115.1 Lygus lineolaris
CTAAAACGATCACTGAAAATTAACGCTTTTCCATATACATACGTAAATATTATGTATGCATCACTATAGACGATATCTGACCCTGGGGTCGACCTAGAAAATCCAAAAATTTCAAAATGTCAATAATAACAAAAGTAAGGCTGAGTTCGTAGGCCAGAATTTTTGGAATACTCCAAAGGGCCAAATTTTGAAGAAAAAAATCAGCGCAAAATTTTCTACCTACAAGAATCATCCGCAAAATCGGTCAAAATGATTTTTTGAAAATTCGCTCATCAACTCATGCTGCTTGAATGGAACTTTCAACCTAGAGGAGAGTCAGTAATTGGGAGCATGAAATTGAAACTTATCGTTGGAACTAGTCAGCTATGGGCTCTGCTAATGGTTAATTTATAATTCCAATAAAATGCATACTTTTCCCAAAATTAATATACTTTCAATAGCCTCCTTACTATGAAGGTAGGTCCGTAATACTATGTACACATCGTACACAGTAATTAGGCTAAGAAACCTAGGTTGTCCTATGCCACTAACGTAACATCAGATCCGGTAGGTAACTCTTTCTAAAATTTCCAAAAAATTATCGTTATCGTAACGCATTTCAGAGGGCAAAGAAAACGTACATGGGCTCCTGGAAACCAGCTGGCAAGACATTCCTCTTGACGAGCGTGTGATTCCCGCTTTGCGTGCACTTGATTTGAATGAGTTCCTTTCCCTCATTGTCCTTCTCAATCACAATGCGGTGGTAAAAAGTCTTGACGTCCTGGGCAAACGACACAAAGAATGCGAATAGAATAGAAGAAAAACCAACAACGCAACAACAATGAAACTGAGAAAATGGTTTAGGCCCGTTACAGTCCTTTTGTTCGATAAAGAAATCATTCCCGAGCAGTGAACCTCAGCAGTGTAGGTTTCAAGTACCTAATGTTAACAATGTCTGAACGGGTAGGTTATAGTATTACCTATATATTATTAGGTAGGTGTGTATCTATATATCACTCAAGGCTCTTTAAAAAAGTCTAAAAATCTTTTAAAAAAATCCCAAAATGTCGATAATATAAAAAGAAAGGATGAATTCGTTGGCCACAATTTTCGGGGTTGATTCAAGGGTCCAATGTCAAACTTTAAGGGTTGAAAACCGCTAAAAACGGGTTTATTAGGTTTTTGATGAAAATTACCTTATAGGAACATGATATTCGGAATCACCGCAAAATTATCCACTAAGTATAATAATTGAAAAGTTCGTGAATAGCTAAAATTGGTTCCAAGAAAATGCTGCATGACTGGAACTCCTAATTGCTTGTAAGAATAAATCTTATGGTTTGATAATGTGTTCAAAAGTTTCTCAATTTTCCGTAAATCTAATTCAAGAACCTTGAATCAGATTCAGAAGAAAAATAATTTTATCATAAAATACCATGAGATTCATAATATATGTTTCGTTGCTACAATTTCCTCAACTATCCGTTATGGAGTATTGAACAATTTACAAATTACAATAATTGGATAATTTTACAGTTACCGATTCATTACGTTTCGTAGCTACGATTTCGTCAAGCGTTGTAGTTGGAACTTCAATGCTAGCATTGGACAATTTTCATTCCTGAACGACGTTTCCATGGAGGTATACGCCCGCAGATGTTGACGTGAAAATGTCTCACTATGTTGCGGACTTGTACACTTTTGAGAGAAAAAATCTCTCACATGTAGGTATAACTACTGTTATTGAATTTTGATGAGGATTTTCTTTTTTAGTTCGTAGAACTCCATTTTGATGTTGTTATTGGAAGGGTAATTACTTTTGTTCTACGCCAGATTTGTGTGATCACAAAATATATTTCAACATTTACGTCATCATCAGGTTCATATTACTCCTCAAGGCATCACCACATCACAACCACTTTTTACCAACTAAACTGAAACTGACTATGTAGCTTGACTAAAACAACAAAAACTGACAGGCTGATGACCAAGAATTCAGGATTCAAACTCAAAACCAAAACCAAAAACTGTCAATGCACAAACTACTGTTATTAATAATGACTGTTATTTTGTCCCTCAAGAATATACCTTTTGCGGTACTTTCGCATTATACGGGCGCCACTTATATAGGTACAGCGCGCTGCGGCGGTTAGGTTAGGTTATCGTAAATAATATGTTCCTAGGACTTTCCTTGTTTTGTTCCGAATCAAACTATACCCGATGAGTCATACTTTCGCCCGCCAAACTCCTTCCGAGCAGACGTAAATGTCAGGTCATTGACCGGGCAGCTGCATCACCTGTCACTGCCTGTTATCTGAGTAGAGATAAGGAAGTAGATTGGGTCAGTGTCTCCACTTGATTTTGTGTGATTTCGTACGTAAGTTTATTAAAGTGTGTTTTGTATAAATATGTGTTTTTTTAATTGATTTCCGGTACCAAAAATCCTAAAAATGTAGTGGCGCCCGTATAATGCGAAAGTACCCATTTTGCATCCCAGAGTTAACCAGATTAGCTTGTTTTGGGTTTTCTAAGTCCCTTTCCCCCCCTACTGTGACGTAAAAGTTGCAAATTAGCTTTTCTAAATCTGCCCATTGCCTTATTCATGTAGGCCTACCCATACGATTTGTCAAAAAACTCATGTGGTCACATTTCTCAATTTTATGATAGTATTTTTGGATGTGTTGAGTACTAAAAATTCCATAATTTATATACCTCTTGAACGTGCTACATGGTAGGTAACTATGTAACTATCCCCAGTAGGTATTCGTATATCAAATCGCTCTTATTTCCCCAGAGCAGTAGTGCCCGTACTGGTAGTTTTCTATCTGTTCAGCATAGTCCAAGCATAAGGGCGGGATTTGGACGGTCCTCGAGTTTCAAAGATATCTTGAGATGGTCTTCGAGGATTCCGCATTCAAAATTTCAAGGAGACCATCTCAAGGTCTCCTTGAAACTCGAGGTCCGTCTATAAATCCCGCCCTAAGTCTGACTCGATGAGAGTGATTGGCCCAAGGTTATGGTCCAATCTACCACTCCAATTGCATTCTGCTGTCTCGTAGGTAACAGTTTTGAGAGTGGAGTAGATACCTACTTATCAACTCCCGCTGAAATCCCCTCCCTCTTCTTTTTTGATTTTTTCTTAATTTATTTTCACTTACTTACCTTTCTTATTTTGGCGGGTAATAACAATTATGTAATTATTGTATCATGTACCTAGACTTATAAGGCCTCTGGCCTTGATTACCTAATGGGGTGTGCGCATGGTTATTTTTTATCTTTCTAAATTATAGATCTCAGTAAGAGCTTTCCATAAAAGTGCCAGGGGTCTCCTATGAGCGGTGAAGTGTCTTGCAATTAATAATGATGACGTCACCGACCCCCCTTCCCGCCTGGGGGGACACTCAGGGCCCAAATAATTCTGACGTCACGCGCCTCTTCCCAGCTATTTTCCGGCTTAACTTAACGGAATGTTCAGTTAAAAATTGGCAAATGGGAGTTTTTGAGAGCGCTGAATCCAAATTTGAGGTCGAAAATGCAAATTTCCTACCCAAGTGCACACGCGATTGTAATGTTTTCGCCAAAAAAAAAAAAAAAATTCTCTTTCACTAAGTGAATGATACGATGGCACCATCATTCTAAAAGCGCCTACTTTTTACCTGCTAATATAGTTAATAATTATATGCGGCGTAGGTACCTACATAATATATGTACTTTGAGAGATGAATGCAGAGTAATCATGATTAATTGATTACCTATATTTTATTTTAACCTAGCGTTAATATTATAGTTTTCCTTACCTAAACGGTAGGTACATGGGGCTATTCCCATCACGTGTCAAAGTCCTAAGTGGGAATAGCCCCAAGTACCTTCCGTTTAGGTGAGGAGAATTAATGCTAGATGTAAGTAAGTGTAAAACCTGTGTAAAAGTTTTACACACCTTACCGTTCCTAAGTTATTGGACTATAAACTTTATCTAGTTTAAATAAAATTCTTATTTGTATGAATATTTTCTGACGTAGCCTGAGGAAGACGACGTAGTTTCGTCAAAACACCTCCACCCCACTATATTCCACAACGGGAAATGGTCTCGCCATACCACCCACGCTATATTTTATGCATGACATACGTCTAGTAATGATGAATGTGCTTATATTTGCTAATGTTTGCTACTACTGTTGGGAAGTTATAGTTATAGTAAAGCTGTTAATTTTCCATCTGAAGGGTTGTCCCCTGTTTCATCTTTCATCCATTGCTAGTTTAACTATAATTTAAGGTTTAAATCCCTGAAACAAGGTGGTTCCATCGGCTACTTCGCTCATTTTACAATGTGACTCCTACCGTTAAGATAAAGAGACTAGAAAAAGTTGTCCAGTCTTTATACGCTTTGAAATAGCTAAGCCAAGTGCGAATCAAGTGCGAATTCGGGCAGGTCAATCTCCGTTTGTTTTATGGAACTATCTCCGTACTACTTTGCTACTGCGGAACCTAAATAGGATTTACAATGTTCACAAAACAAGTACCTATTCACTATATTACAGTGATTTGATTTCCATATACCTATTTGGTGGGGCGAGAGGAACTGCGTGTATGAACTCCAAGTTGGTCACTAAAAGAAAGATAAATCAAGGAGAACATGAACCCTTACCGTAGCCTTGTTGACTATTCGCGTGACACCACATCGAAATACATCTTCTAAGGATAATTTGAAAACTGCTTTATGCTCGACTAGAACTGGTTTGCACGATGGATCTGAAACATGGAATGATTCATAATAAAATTAACCAGCTGTAGGGATCGTTGGTTTGGGAAAGGGGGTGAGGGGATGGTAGAGGTAGTCTCTGCCTCGTTACCCCCCTCAATGTATAACTACACAGTGTAGACATACATTGATAGTAACCCCCCCGTGGAGAAATGTTGGCCAATTCACCCCCTCAAATTACCATTTCCAATTGAAACCTCTTTACCTCCCGAAGACCAATTCATTTCTCATCAAGTTTGATCTTTTTAAGGTGGTACCCCCGAATACCAACTTACCTACCAATAAAAAGAAACCTGAGTTAATGAATAAAAGTTTGTCTATTTCCACGATAATAATTAGTTACAACATTTAAATCGATTTCGACGGTTAGGCCATCATCACTAACAAAGAAGAACCGAGAAGAGTTGTTGTTTGTAACTGATGATGGCATAACCGTCGAAACCGAATTAACTTTGTAACTCATTATTTTCGTGGAAGTAGACAACGTTTTTTCATAAACTCCGGTTTCTCTTTATTGAAATGGGTTTCCACAACTTCGTCGCGAGTGATTTAGTTCGTAACATACCTACCCTACCCCCGACTTTAAACCTTTCCCATCGGCCTAACCTAATTTTCCTATAATATATAATTAATAAATGAATATAATTAATTAATAATATAATTGGACAACCAAAGAAGGTCTGTACATACCAGGGAAATACTTGAGACCTTCGAGGTAGATAGCGCTCACATCGTCCGTTCGCCGGAGTTCTGCCACCATGGAGTCTTCATAGCATTTGACTTTATGTTGAACTGCAACAAAAATAAGAGAGAATATTGTATATTAAGTAATGTAATAGATTTTCAGCGCAACCGGAAAGGTTGTTACACTCAGTAGGTACCTAGTTAGGTAGTTAGTAACTAGTTCATCATCGTTGAAGTTTATGAAATTATCACACTAAAGGTTGAAAACGTCAAGGTTGAAAGAAAGCAGAGGAATCAGGATAAAAATGATCCAAGAATAATTTTCCAAATAGCCATCCGTGGAGGGTCTATATCCTCAAAACTTTAAGCAAAATTGAGAGACCTAATTATTTACTCAAAATTTAAGCGCAATAAATGTCTGCCAAATAGGGAGGGCTGTATCCTCTCACAGCTTTAAATCGCTGTAAAAATTCACGTTTGTGCAAGCACAGCGACTGCAATAACAATTCAAAAGAGGATGAAATTCATTAGATATGATTAACCTTCTCAACCTATGTAGAATTAATCGGCATTGGTCAAATAGTTCCCTAAGGCGTTTTACCTGTAACAACGAAATTCAACATTACAAGTGTGGCTATTATTACGTAATAATTCATTTACGATGAAGTTCATAGGTGGTTTAGTTGGTCACTGCAAAAAAACCTATAGATTGTACTTTCCATTCTAAATACTTGAATGGTTACGTTACACCGTTTCAATAAATTACTCAATTTCGGAACACTATGAAAAAAAATTAATGTCTACCACTTGGAAATTCAATTAGGTACTTACTTACCTAGGCACTACAAACGCTGTCGTAATATTCTGAGCGCGATGGGAACTTTTAATAGATAATTTCAATCCACTTCAATTATACTAATTACCATAATTTAACAGATAGTTTAGGTACCCTGGAAAAGTAGGGCATGAGTAAAACGGGTTCTTTCATTATCAGCGATTTTTTCTTCGATAAATCTTAATAGTTGGCAATGATGACACTCTTGGCTTCCAGTGTAATGGAGACGGGATGAGCAGTTCGAAAAATGTAATGGCTGAGAGTGTTCCCACCACTGAGAAGAGATCAGTTACTCGTTGAAGTTGGGCGATGGTGATAAGTAGCGACCAGATTTTCATGGTTTGAAAGCCAGTGAAAATATGTGTATAATAGGAGGGAGATGAAATTCAATGCTTGACAAAAAGCTAATTTATTTTTTGTGGTTCGGATACTTTACTTATATGAAATTACACATTTTTTTCATCTTAACACACACAGTAGGCATATGCCCAGTCACTATTCCTGCGTCACAGATGTTGCTGTGCCCCCAAGTCTGAAAGTTCCAACTTCCCTCTCCCAAAAAGTCCAAAATCCCAAAAAGTCTGTCAAACACCAAAATAGGAACAGAAATGTATCTAGTATTTTTTGAATTATTTAGTATCAAATAACGTAGGTACCTAACTACATATTAGTTATGTACCTTTTTATTTTATTTCATTAAACAAAATCTGGTGCGAGACTTCCCACTACTCTCCTCACCCATAGAATCCCAAAATATGGCTATACCTACATACATACACATAGACTTTGTATTGATGTACGTCAAACATTTATATTTAATTATTTGATGTAGTGTTAGATATTTATTTTTGAATAATCACTAGAATAAATAAATATTTAATACTTTCTCTCGCTACAATGCCTCATGAAAGCCGAAGATAATAGGAGGCACTGAACATCGAAGGATCTACGCTTTTTTTCGCTGGCTACTGTTCTACTGCTGCAAGCGTCGGTCATCCGTCCTTCTACCGTAAAGTGTGCCTTTTGAATTTTATAAATTTTATAATAACGAAGTTGTCTTATAACGAAAGCCTCCCATTAAAACCAAGATTCTTCTCAAACGGTAAGCTTTGATTGTGTATTATTTGCTAGTGCTAAAACCTGGTTACACCGACACTTTATTCAAAACGTGGAGAAAATTGATCAGAACCATTCTCAGGAGGTGTTCGATAAATTGGGTTTTCTACTGACTGCAATAGTTTTGCTTCCTCACCGAAGGTAGGAAGCTATTGTAATCGTGGAAGAAATTTAAAAAATGTTGTTCTCCAAATCAACATTTCCGTTTCGTGTGAAACCGGCCTAAAAATTGTGTGGTGGGTAATTCTAGAAAACTACCCACTCCCCCCCCCCCCCCCCCCCCCCTTAATTCGATGCCTACTACCTATATCATGTTGTGAGGGCACTGTCCCTAGAATCGAGTGTTAGCAGTTTTATAAGTAAGTACCAGGAAGGTCCCGCAGTGACCTCAAGCCATGTTGCCGCATGTTTTTGGAAGAACGAAACATTCGGATGGACTCAATAACATTTAACGTCGATCGTTGGTTTTAACAGTAATAACAAATATATATATATTTTTTTAAGGGTAGGTACCTACATAATTGGACATGGTCCAAAGTTTCTTGAAATAACGTCGAATCGTAACTCAAACATGCTAAATAAATTGAGGCTCAAACCTATTGTGACCTTTACTCGAACATGTTCGTGGACTTTTATGGTAAGTTCAGGTTTTGGGTTCGAGTTCGAGAAGGAAAGTTCAAGTTTAAATATTTTGGACTAAGCACTTCGAGTTCGATTCGAAATTTCGAGAGTTCGATTCGAAATTCGAGAGTTCGATTCGAAATTCGAGAGTTCGATTCGAAATTTCGAGAGTTCGAATCCCCTACTTTATTCACATGGAAACGATGTATTACTGGACTCTGGACTGGAGGTGTAGGTGAGTGGGTATCTGGTTTGAAATACCTAGTAGTAATTATAGCCAACCAATAATATAGGTACCGAGATAACTTGAGGAATTTAACAACAACGTAAGTGTCTATAAAACTATATTTGTGAGGTACCTACAATCACAGGTCTATTATCCATACCTGGTGGAATTTTAGTAGGTACTTGGTTTATGTCGACCACAATATGATAGGTTACTTAGAAGCTCCCATTGCTATTGTTATGTGAGAAAAACCTGGGAGCTGAGAAGAAAGTGGCGCAGGGAAATGGCGAGTCTGAGGTTGGCCGCAAGTGGACGTTTGGGTGACAAGAAGAGCATAAAATGAGGGGGTTCAGGCTCCTCAGGTGGTTTGTATGGTCCAGTAACTGTGATTATAATATGGCATTGTTGACCCACAGAGCGAGGTAAACTTGGTGTAGACCCCAAAATGAATAAGAGATAGGTACGATCCCGAGTTTACTTATGGAGTCCCAACAGATCAGTGTGCATGGATGAATGTGACTGAATGTCTGACATCAATGATTTTATAACTGATACCTACAAGATTAGTGCGGAGTTCAGGAACGTAAAGAGTATTTTTGGAAGTTTAGGTTATTCCTGTCTCCGTCCCTTGAATTCACTTGGATCTCCATCAATCTCTTTCCTTCAAATTTGGTGGAATAGTAACCAAGGAATAATAAACTGAATTTTCTTATGTCGTTGCTTTTCTTATATGTGGGAACTGCAGCCGTTATCTAGGCAGTATCCCGATCCTGATGTGTTCAACGCTGTGTGGTCAGTGAACAAATAAAATGATTCCCCCGTGTTCTTCGCGTCTTTTAGCGAATTTTCGAGAAAAAAAAATCAGCTATTGCAATGGCTTATACATTTGTATAATGCAAAATTTCAAAAATTGTCTCCATGGAAATCCGTTTTACTCGTAGACCATTCTAAATGATTACTGAAGTTTCACACTTTTTAGTAAGTATATATAGGTATGTAATGTATGTATGTGTCATTCCAGACGATATCTGACCCTGGAATCTACAAAATCCAAAACAATTTTAAAACGTCAAGAATAACTAAAGAAGGCTGAGTTCGTTGGCCAGAATTTGAGGAGCACTCTAAGGGGTAGGTATAAATTTGAAGATTCCAGTTTTAGTTATTTTTCGCTGGTTTTGGTATTTTCCCTTTTGCAATCTAAATGTGTCATTCGTGACGAGCAAAGCCTTCATTTGCAAACATGAAGTGTCGAAATTGTCACGTTCTAGAGTTTCTATGTTCACGTTCATGGTTTACAATATTATCATACACAGTGAAATGCTGAATGAAAGAAGATGTTCGTAGCCTATAACCTATAGCAGAGTGCAATTTTTCAGCAATGAAACTAGACATTTTCGAGGTTATTACGAAAACCGAGCAAGTATACTTTTTATATCAGAACTTCACAATGTTGACATGAAATTTATTAATAAAAATGTTGGGGTGATCAACTTTGATGACAACATCAACAATGGCGCAAAGTTTAGATATATAGATCCCCCTCGAAGCTTGAGGCACCATCGTTTATTATAGAGGACTCCTAACTTCGTATCCCTTTCCGTCATCTTCGACCTCAACCCGACTTTCATCTTTGTTCACGGATAAGGGATCCAGGATTCCCTGATAGCGGGAAGCTGCCGGAAAAGAAAGCATCCACCCGCGTTTCGTAACTACCGAGTTGATTTCAATAATCGCTCCGGATCAGCACACTATAGTTCCTTAGGTGGGTAGGTATTAATTTTTATACCGGTTCGGGTGCAGCTGTGAATTAAATAAGGTTTCGCCTGGAGGCAGATTATATTATCTCTGGGTTTTGTATCGAGATTAAACAGAATAGGTGGATACGGAAGAGCGAGCAGAGTTGATTGTTCCTAATATGGAGCACGCGTGTCTGCTGTCTAGCCATCAATCTGCAACAGGTCAACAGCAGTAGCATCAAGATCTAGGTAGAATCAGTAGAATTTGTTGTTGAATTTCGTCAGGAATCGTCCAGGGTTGTCAAGGTGGAAAGAACTCATAACGACATGGATTTTATTTACAATAACTTCAGGTCGAAACCAGAGCCGGTTGGTCAGGAAAAGCAAGTTCGACATTATCAAATCTATAGTCTAACTCATTTTAAAAAGAAAATTAAGAAACAAATTGTGTAAACTGAAATAATGCTATTAAATACCTTATTTTCATTTTCTTAGGGCTTTTTCATTATTGTATTAGCGTTCATATTACGTTCATTTTGGACTGTAGGGTTAGTAACATAACGAGGAAACAAGAGACGGTCCTCAGAATAATACAAAAAATTATTTCTTTCTTCCTGTATTTCCATACGAAACCAAACCGGGGAAACAGTTTTTTTCCTCGTACAAATCATTAGACCAATTTACAAATCCAGGCCAATTTAGTTGGTACATGCCTATATAGGTATATATTGGTACATAACTTCGTATATAGTTTTGCCTGCGGGACGAGGAATTGACCATAGACCGACAGACAGACACGGAACCAATATTTTTCAGAAAGCACTGAAACGTTAAAAGGAAGCGGAAATTTTGATAATTGAGGACACACAGTTTTTCAATTTCTTGTATGAATACATAGCTTCCAATAGTAGTGAGGAAGCGATAACTTCCTCGTTTTCAACCCCACAAAACTCGTTCGCCGCTCGTTGGAAAGCTGTGAATTCATCATCATCACCACATCTCATGCTGCCAATTTCCCCCTCTGTTAATATACTTCTGAGAAGTTCTTGTACGTATTTATACAAACTATATTAAGCAACGAACTATACCTAAGTGGGTTGGAGTTTTCAGTTTGGCGTTGTGAATCAAAACTTGTGATACCTTCAAAAATGAAGAGCGCTACTCACAGAAATGAGAAGAACGATTCTCGTTCAATGGTTGGCCGATCAGCAATCGATAAGAAGGATTCATTATATCCGCCGTCCAGAAAAGTAAGGGTTAAAAAAGTTTTCTGAGGTTTTTCGTGTAAATTACCATCTTAAACAGAGGAACATAAATATGGTGTATTCGGAATCAGCGCAATATTTGCTATGAGAATCACCCATCATATCGGCCAAAATGGTTATTTGAAAATTTGCTCATTAACTCATGCTGGATGACTGGAACTATCTATCATCATTGATTTATCTGAAACGAGGTTGGTGAAACCCGACATCGTTGTTCTTCGGTAAGTAAACGTTTATTCAACAAATTCAAGGTTTTCAGATTCAACGTTTTTTTAATTTCAAACTAAAGCATTTTATTTACAAATAACAAATCAGAACAAACAAAGTGTTAGGTATCCCGAATAATAAGACGTGAATGAATTCATTAGTTAGGTACGAGTCATTTAAACAGTTCAATGCAAGTCAGTGCCAACTGTGGCGTCTGGATGTACCTAGTAACATCATATTCATGACGTAATTAGCACAATCTGTGCTGGTGACTGTTGATACACTTCGAGCTATGACATCACACAAATTTTGCATCTCTCACGTTTCACTGAGAAGGTTTCTTTGCATGAAGCTTCACTTTTGACAATAACTTCTCTGCTGGATTCAGTTGTGGTGAATAAGATGGGAGGTATTTCCAGACGCCACTGTTGGACTTGCATTGAACTGTTTAAACTACCTACTCGCACCTAACTAATGAATTCATTCACGTCTTCTCATTCGGGATACCTAACACTTTGTTTGTTCTGATTTGTTATTTGTAAATAAAATGCTTTAGTTTGAAAAAAAAAAACAACGTTGAATTGGAATAGGAAAACCTTGAATTTGAAATGGAAAATCTTGAATTTGAATTTGAAAACCTGGAATTTTTTTCGGAAAACCTTGAATTTCATTAGGAAAACCTTGAATTTGTTTCGGAAAACCTTGAATTTGTATCGGAAAACCTTGAATTTGACTCGGAAAATGCTGTATTGTACCATTTTACGGCAGCATATGCCTTTCTGCATTCGGAACGGCTCGACCTGTAAAAGGCCTTGTGGAAGGTGTGAGGAACGCCTGGGGAATCGGAATCGATGGGACGACTGTTGAGGAGTTGAGGTTGAGTACCTGAAGTAGGAGGGGAAGACTAAAAAGCGCTTAGCAGGGGAAATGGAGGTGCTTGAAGAGGCAACTGCTCACTTTGGAACGTGTGGTTTTTAGAAAGACCGGGACAGGCAGTTTGTGTTTGGTCGACTGGCGGGTGTTCTAACTTCTGCGCTAATGGTTGGTAATGAGGAGCGGACCATTGTAATCAAGGGTGGGACCCGTTAGTCCGCCACAGCCACCAGGTGTATCAGTCGGTTCGGTTCTCGAATCTCCAAGATACCTAGGGAAAAACTTCAAGTAGGTACCTACCTAAACTGCACTAGGAAATTACTCTCTAAACATTATGTACCTACTTATCTACCTACTAAGAATATTGATTCGGCCATTCTTTCGATTGTACTAGCCAACGGGCAGATGCTAAGTTCACATATTTCCAAGGTATCGGAAGATTTAGAGTACCTAAGTACCATACTGCAATGTAAGCAGATCTAACCAAAATCCTCTCTAACCAAAAAGTGGTATTCGTCCGATCATGTTGACAGATTGTAGGCCCATGACAGAAAAAATTAAACAAAATAAAATCAATACCTAAATATTTTCATGTATAATGTACTCAAGGTCCTCAGGTTGTGGCATTGTTTTTCAACCACGAAGGGCATCAAACAAGCAGTTTAATATAATCACTGAGAGATTACCAGACCTTTCTCTGCCTTCTATTCAATGATGCATTAGGTTACCCAAGAAATGAAACTACGAAAAAAGGCGACTTTTAACATTCCTCAGCCCACCTGAAGGTGAATGGAAAGTAGGTATTGCGATCAGCAGAAAACCCAACGAAAAAGTCAACGCCAAGAAAACGCCACCTTTAACTGGTCCTAATCGACATCTGACCAATTTTCTCCACGTTTTGGAAAAGTGTAGGTATGTACGTCCGTATGAATGTAGGTATGTGTATGAACACGATTGCGGCCCCTACGAAAATTATTTAAAAAAAATCCGATTTCGAGGATTGGTTTCTACGTGTCTGAGGATGAGACCCTAAGAATTTCAGCACTCCAGGTCAATTATATAAGGGGGAGAAAATAGTATTCCAAATCGTTGTTTATAGCCCATTTTTTAGCTTTTCTCCCAAACCGCCCTAACGATTTTGATGAAATTCAGAGGATTTACTCTTCTAACAAGTAGAAACAAGTTCCAATACCCCTCATTTCCACAAAAATAGATTGAGGGCCGTAATCAGCGTTGAAATCCGCAAAAATAGCCGTTATTCAGGTTGTTACGGGTAAGGAAAGTAGTGTGAAGCCTCGCACCAGACTTTTTTTAAAGCAAAAACTGGTTCATATCTCCGAAAATTCTGTAAATTGCAAAACGAACTTCAGATTCGCGATCAGCAACCCGAACAAATTCCTAGAAACCAAAAAATGTCTTCATAAAACTTTCTTACTACAGGTACTTAGGCCTTACGTTTGGGGGTTCTGGACTAAGCCTGATGCTTCTCCAGTCTCCAGGACTCTGAAATATCCTTATAGGTAGAATGATATCAGTAATAAATTTCTCGCAAAACTTCGATGACTTACTGCCGGGGGAGATTTTTCGATTTGCATCATATTCTAGGTTCAAGTAAGAATAAGATTATAATAAGATGGTATTGGCTCACCCAAACTGCAAGTTCCCCGAAATAAGAGGAGTGCGTCATGAGACGCGCCCAGTACACACTTTGGCTTGGTACTAAGTACTAACACTTGGTACTGTACTAACAATAGAACTCATAAGCTACTAACTCAAGAAAGGATTGGGGCATTTGGGGCTCTTTGAACCCCCACTCTTGAGGTTCGTTTGTCCCTGTGATATCATTTAACACCTTTAATCGATAGCATAAGGCTTTATTAGACAAAACTTTGAGTATCAGAAAGAATTAGAAAGAATGAACGAATGATTCGTAAACTAGTATAACGGTAACTAGGAACGCGTCTTCTAACAACTGTTTAGGGAGTTGCAATATATCACAGTCCCCCTCGTAGGAATTCTCAGAATTTGAATTTCTCGCCCAGCGTCCCTCAATCCAAGAAGAAAAAGTTCCATTCATGCAGGACGAGTTGATGAGCGAATTTTGAAAGAATCATTTTTTTGGGTGATTCTTGAAAGAAACTAGCAGGTTACCCGTGCGTTGCACGGTCCCACACGTCGGCCACTCACTTCGCCCCCGGTTGGTTGTGCAGATCGCAAACGATTGGTTGTGCTTGATGCTAGGACGACAAAAACGTACATAAACTCCCCGTAGGTACGTACCTACCCATGGAAAGAAAGAAGACAACCCTCACCCGTCTGAATAGACTTCCCTCGTGGTTGGATGTCCAGTTCATATCCCGACCGCTCGCGTGATTGGTTATTCATCGAGCTACTACACGGGGATTAGGGAATAGCCCGAATTCAAGTTCCCAGAGTCGCCACCACGTGGCAGCACCAAAACGAACAAAATTTACTTTCCTTCTCATTCGAGCAGCGATCATCATATTCAAAATCTGTAAAATGCATTGTGCTCGGAATCAGCATAGAAGGTGTGTTCACTTTTCGGCAGCGAATTTGTTCCCCTCCAATATCTAAATATTTCCATTCACATTTCACGTTTCACAGATTTTCGAAGAGTTTCGTTTCCGTCTATCAGTATCCTCGAATCTTTACAAAATGGAATCTTTGGAAAATAGAATAAAGATAGATAAAATACCCCAAAAAAAACTTTAAAATGTCAATAATATTAAAAGGATGAGTTCGTTGGCCAGAATTGTTCAAATTTCGAAAATTTAAATTCAAGAATCGCTTTAAAATACCGTGATTTTGAGGGTTTTGGTGTAAATTACCATCTTAAACATAGGAACATAATTATATAGTATATTCGGAATCAGCATGAAATTTCCTATTAGAATCACCTACCAAATTGGTTAAAATTTTTCTTTGAAAATTCGCTCATCAACGCATGCTGCATGAATGGAACTTTTGAAGTAAGGACGTAAATTGGCCCAGCCGTACTTATAGCTTTCATAAGGAACAAACAGACAAACTTTGAGTTTTATATAAGATTTTGCGCTGATTCCGAATATACTATATTAATAAAACGTTTTTTGACCCTTATCTTCAAAATTTGACCCCTTGGAGTATGTACTCCAAAAATTCTGGCCAACGAACTCAGCCTTTCTTCTGTTATTATTGACCTTTTTGAAAGTTTTATGGATTTTTTAGACAGATTCCAGGATCAGATATCGCCCGGAGTGACACATTTATATAAAGAAATATATATATACGTACATAATATACATATCACAAGTGTTAATTTTCATTATTCGTTCTAGAATGGTCTAAAACGGATTTCCATGGAGAAAATTTGCATGACTAAAATCTTGAATCATTCTGCTAACAACAATTTAACAGCACATTATGAGTGGAAGTTCAAAAATCAGACAACATGACAAGTTAAGAATCCGCCGATGCATTCGATGGTGCGTTACAACATTATTCAACCAAAATCGGAATCACTGCGGCACTTGACCAATTCTTTCCGCCAAGCTCTGTCACGCCTTGAGGCGGCTGTCATGCAAATTCGTTCTTACAAAAAACTGCTCGAGACTAACTGTGTCACAGACAAATACGGCAAGGGAAACTTGAAAGATCGAAAACAAACGTAGGAGCATGGTGAAGGGGGGGAGGGTATAACCTCAATAAGGTTAGTGGGGCGCAACTAGACGTGGAGTAGTCTTGCATCAGAGTGAAAGTAAGAGCACTTCTCCGCTTGACTTCCCAATCTCGAGACGGCGGCGGACCTTATCTGTCATCCTGGCCCTCGCCGACGATCTCGCCGATAATGACGCGGTCGTCAATCGATCGGTCTCTGTCATAGAAGAATGATTAGCGAACCTACCAGAAGTCCCGGGAAAAACGAATGGATTTTTCCGAGGTTTTTTTTTGTGTGAAATGAAATGAGGAGAGATCTAACGAGAAAGTCCTTGAGGCCGGCAGTTTCACGTAGGTATCACGTTACTTTGATAATCTTTTGGGGAAAGCTACAATTTTTTGTGTTAACGGAGACTTGAAAGTAATAACTGAGGAGTACATTTGAATCGACGATGTTTGAAACAACCAGGTACCGACCCAGTACTCCCCCTAAACTCCCCTTCCGGCTCACATTTCAAAATGTCTTGAGAGTCTTATCATTCCGGTTTGACAAATTTGATATTTTTCTATATCTACAAATTTCGGATCGTGTACGATAATCATTATTCTCCCCTCTTTTCTTTTCCAGTAAAAGGAACAAGCAAGACAAATTTATTTAAAACAAATGCGAACTGTGACAGAAGTTTGTATGTGAGATGATTCGACGAGAACAATGGCCCTCAATTCAGAACAATACGAACTATTAGGTACTTCAATAAGGAGACTTCTGTTTTTCTCCTCATAAAATTCATAAAACTAGTTTCACCCAACAGAATGATAGGTCTTAGCTTGTTGAAGGGTGAATCTAAATCTTCTAATTATACTAGTTTGCAGTTATTATTATAGATACCTACTCATTGCTTTGCTTACAAGACCATTATTTTGACCTTGCTTTTTTAGGAGCGAGAGAAGCTAGATTGTAACTATCTCGTAACTTGTTGAGTTATCAACAAAATTGCAACGTGAATAATAATATTAATCACATTTTGACTGTAGGTATCCATGATGAAAAAAACCAATGAATGCTTAGATGAGAATGTAAACATGTAGGGGAGGGTGCTGTACCTGCGGACATTTTGCTTCCTCACTAACGAAGATAGGAAGATTTTTGGCAAGTCTTGACGGCGTATGAAATGATACAGTGTAGGATATTGATGAAAAAACCCATCAACGTCAATGTTTACCTTTAAAATCAAACGGTGTTGAAACGCTTGCATACGAGTCTGCAACACATTGCAGACATTTGGGACATTTTCTGTCTTTAGAAATTACCTATTAAAATGATTTAACCACCGCTTCACAAATCAAACCGTTCTCGCAATATTCGGAACACCTGCTATGAATCAAATCATTGACACACCAGCTCAATGAAATCATCAAAAATTAACAAGCGGTTGCAATCATTTCACAATACATATCAATTATTGAGAATGATCACCTGAGTGTACACAATTATTCAAATAACCATGCTCACAACTCAGCTTGTTGGCCACGCACTTCGCAGTAGTTAACATAATATGGTTGGATGAATCGAGAGCTTTCGAACGAATGGTCAACGAATTTTGTGGGATGAAAAACGACGAAGTACCATTTCCCTAGCAACGACTCGGTTGTAAGCGGAAATAATCGGAATTTTTCATAACGCTTTCTTCGTCACACTTTTTGAGGTATGTGCCATAGTAAAGACATAAACTGTCAAAAATTGTTGTCCTCCAAAATAAAAATTTCCACTTGCTTTTTACGTTTCAGAGCTTTCGCAACAATTTTGGTTCCGTATCCTCAGAAATGTTGATTATGAGTAAACACCGTTGGTTGTCATTGTCAAGCACAGTGGTTGATGGTTCGTGGTTACAATCACATGTTTGAAGCTTTGAGCTTGTTGGAGCTTTGAGTGAACCGATTCTGACGCGGTTTTTCGGCGCTTCTACGTATTTAAGCTATATTGACATGAATATTAGGTCTTTTCGCTGGGGTCAATCCGAATTTTTGTCCCGTCAAAAGCGTTACCATGTTTGACATGGTTTAATTGCTTTATGGCCGAGCAGTCTGCATAAAATTTCGGAATAAATTGAGATCTTTCCAACGAGTGGATAACAATTTTTGTAGGTAAAAACCCGAATGAGTTACATTTCACTGGTTAAGAGGGTTTGACATGAATTTTCCTTCTAACAGTCTGTATTATTTTTATAGATTGTTTGTTTACTAGTATCAAATGTGGTAACCAGGGGTGACATGGTTTCTTTGTTTTCAGGCCCGAGTAGTGAGCATGAAATTGTTGTGTTTTAATGAAAATTCGCAGTGAAGGAGTCGTGTTCCTTTGGATGAACCCGTGTTTTTCTTCTGACAAACAATGTCTATAATTTACGAGTATACATTGTGAAATGGAAGTGGCTTTTGGACCACCTACTCGAGTACTCAGTTCAAAAATACATACTCAGGTCACAGTGTATCAGCGTGAAGCGTTGATACTCGTTTCTTCAATTCTAAGACATAGATTTCTGAATTTTTGTTTTATGATATCTCATTCCACAATACCTATAGGTATGTGATATCTGCCTGGTTTTATTGGTTCATTTCTTATTTTTATCTGATCGTCAGTGTGTATGACCGCCAATGTGGTGGTGAGGTTTGCTAGTAATGAATGATGCACTCAAGTAAATGTCATAATAAATTTGTTTACTCGCAGACAAGAAAAAATAAGACAAAGAAATAATTTTTCCTTAACAAGATGAACCGCCTTGTTCTGCAAAAACCATGACTCTCCTGGTTTTTCCATGAAAAATCTTACGGTCAATATTGTTCACGAGGAAGAACAAGCAAATTATGACTGGGGATGATGATAATATCATATTGCCTCTAAGTTTTACAGCCGTCTTCCTCAAGGCAGTAAAAGCTAATAACGGTATTGTAATTATGGGTACCTACGCTAACACTATAGCTTGTACGTACTACTCTTTAGTTTTTAGCGAAGGGAAAAACTGTGTTTTTTAGCGGTGGAAAAACTGCGCATTTCAGTTAACTTAGAAGAGTAGGTACATGATTTAAATCAATTAAAAATCAATTCGCACTTTCTCTAAGATTTGGCACATTTTAGGTATCTAGGATGGACATACTATTTCCACAGAGATTCCTTAAGGAGATGAATATTCAATTTTAACTTCTCGCTACCTAACTATTCGCAATTTTAACTACTGAACTACTCGTATTTTGCTTCCGAGTCTACCAAGGTAGCGGAAGCATTGTTTTCACTTTTGAAAAGTGAACAATTTTTTGCCTCCAAAATCAAAATTTCAACTCGCGTTTTACGTTTTAGACCTTCCTGAACAATTTTGGTTTCGTGTCTGTCGGTCTGTCGCGTAACTTCCACAATTTCCATCCGATTTTGATGAAATTTTCAGGGATTACGCGGGTTACCCCCAAGATGGTCCCCTATGAAATGTATTAACAGCCGCCCAACGGTAGCCTATGCGCATGCGTAAACATGAAATCCTTGAAACATGAATTTCTCGCGACCCAAAGGTCCCAATTTCGCTCAAATTTGGAGGAAATTTGAGAATCGGAGATTCGATAATGCCCTATGAGTTTCATCAAGATCGGATCAGTGGTGCCCACTGCGCATGCGCAACCGTGAAGCTCTCATAACTTCCGACAATTTTCATCCGATTTCGATGGAATTTTCAGGGATTGTGCAAGTACTAAAATGCCTTTGATGATTTTTTAAATATATATATTATGTTATATATATACAATCATGTTATGTATACGAGGAAGCTATGTGCCACACCCAACTTGGCAGACTTTTTTTGAAATATGATGATCGGATTCGTAGAAAATAACGTTTATGAAGGTAAACAATGAGTCAGACCAGATGTGAAGGACCTGAGACTTCCAGAAGAACCCGACGCAATATTAAGGAACAATGGCCGGAGTCGCTCACATGCTGATGGGATCTGAAAACAACCAAAGAAGGTTGTCACTGAGGTGCTCAAACGTTAACGTTACTTTTGGTTTTCCGGGAGGGGGAAACGGTGTGAATGGGAATGGGCCCGTTTGCGCCCGGCCCGGACGTTGATAATTGCCGCGTTTGGAGGCTTCGCGGATCAACGGGTTTCCAGAGAGGATCCTTCACTGCCGCCGACAATGGGTATGATTCATACCTAGAACATAGCTCGGAGTTCAGAGACAAACAGATCAATTTTGCTTATTCACTACCGAAGGTAGGAAGCTGTATTTATATTCGTGCAAGAAATTGAAAAAAATGGTGTCCTCCAAAATCATAAGTTCCACTTGCTTTTTACGTTTCAGAGCTTTCTGAACAATTTTGGCTCCGTGTCTGTCTGACTGTCGATCTGTGGTCAATTCCTTTTCCCAGGCAAAACTATATGAAGTTATGGTCCGAATTTGATGAAATTTTCAGCGATTGTGCGGGTTAGCCCCGTGACGGTCCCCCAAATTCATCGCCATCGGACCACTAGTAGCGTGAGCGCATGCGTAAACGTGAATTTCCTGAAACTACAATTTCTCAGTTCCTAATGGACTGATTTCGCTCAAATTCGGATTGTAGTTGAGGGCTGACTCCACGACAATCACCTATGACTTTCGGATGATTGATAGCTACTGCGCATGCGCAAACTTATTTATTTTCATATGCATAACTCCAGAACTAAGTATTCTACCAAATGTTCACCAACTGATTCTATAAGTCCAAGTTACAAAAGTGACGAGGCTATACTGACCACCCAACTTGGTAGACGGTTTTTTGTCAGCCATCCTATCAGTAGGTACTTGGAACAACATTCCACAACACAAGTCAAACCTAGGGGTTGGGTAACAAAAAGCGGGGCAAGTCATATCAGTTAACCTAGGTGTCAACCGGATTTGTTTTAACACGACTTTTTTATATATAGGTATATTTCAAAAAACTAAATCCATCTATCTTTATGCCCAGATACCTACCAAGATTTTTCAAGTCGTGTTTCTGACTTATGATTGGTCGACTGCTATAGAAACCAGTGGCGCATATAGGTTAAAATTTTGGGGGCCCATAAGATATGACTGAGCTATGTGTGGATGGGTGTGTGTGTGTGTGGGGGGGGACATTGGCCTCCAGAACTCGAGTTATGAAGTTATTTCCAGATTACAGTACTCTCTTGCGAGTTTACAGTACCTACTATTGGAAGTTTAGGCTAAAATAGGCTCTCCGGCCTTGCTTTCTTCATTCAATCCTTTCCATGAAACAAACGTGATTCTAGATTCAGACTTATTCAACCTCGGGACCAGTTCTGTAAGTAATTCAAGACAGGGGCGGCTCTGGGGAATTTGATAAGGTGAGGCCAAGATGAATTTTTAGGGTAAGATGAATGCGAAGAGCTGTTAACAAAGAATATGGCAGTGGAGACGGCAGTGTCATGTATCGTACAGGACAGAGGGAGAGGGATAATAAATAGCAATTTCGAACATATGATAGGAAGAAATCACTGTCACGGCAGCATCCATGGTTGTCAGGTTTCCATATTGTAACTTGGGCTGACCTGAGAAATTTCAAACAGCAGCCTCAATGCTTCCTTTTTGACCAACAGCAATGCCTAATACCGTATGAATCCCAGGTCAATCTTCAAAACTACACTGTGCTGGTGGTTTACAAGTAGGTGACAACTTCTGTTACTTTGTAATTCCGTTTATGGCATTAATCAGCTATATATCTAGTTTAAAAAAAAAATTAATTTGCTCAAAATTCAGCTAACTATACACCTTGTGTTTCGAGGCATTTTAATGACAGGTCACTCCTGATGATGGGCTTCGTTGGAGGCCAGAAATGCCAGTGGCAGTGCAAATTATCAGGGCATAATATATGAGGCTTGGCCTCAGATCCAAGACCTTCTCTCTGTAATCTATGAAAAGGGTGCTGTACGGTCCCGAAGCAGTTGGATGTTGGACTCTGAAGAGTTGAGTTTTTTCCTCTACGCAGCCTCCATTGTCAAGCTTTCTTCACTGGTCACACCCCCTGCTCACGTAAACTGCCCTCTCCGCTCCAAGCCCGCCTGCATAAAATCCAATTTACTCAATGGCTGGTGAAACCTTTCCGGTCCGCTGTTTTTTCTTTTATGCTTTGGAATCATTATTTTCTGTCGAACCGTGTTTTCCTTTTCGGAAACCTCCACATCCGCGCGCCCTAAACTTATTGTTGGCGACTGGAGGTCCGTAACCCGTGTTTTGGTTGCGATTCTTTTGCTTTTGTGTAACTGGTGAAGCTTTGCAATGATCATAGGCACAGAACAGAACAGAACACCCTTCTCAGACCGGTCATACACCCCCTTCTTCCTTTTGTGTTTGCGTTGATGTTTTGGGAGTGTTCAGTGCTATAGATCTGACTCCATCCGTTTTCTATACAGATTTTTATAGGAAAAGGGAGAGAAAGAAATGTTAGTTAGGTAGGTACCTACTCAAGCACAAAATCAGAACATTACTATTCATAACAATGCATTGCAAAACGATCGTGTTTAATTTCCCTTCATAATAAGAAGCACGGGTGTGCAGTTAGCCATCGATATATAAACATGGTAACTTCTCACACCTTCGAAAAATCGGATGCGTAAGGGGAAAATAAACTATGAAGGGAAGACCAGTCCGAAAATCTGTTGAATATGCTTCCTGAAAGAGTTAGTCATTATTTTGTCATTAAGCGCTATAGATTTAGATCTAGAGCACTGCTAAACGATATTGGTAGAAATATTTTTCACCCATGCAAACGGGCACAGCTCCTCAGACCTTCCTCAACATGAACACATGTGGATATACAAACTAATTTTTCAAGTAGACTACCTTTATTTGCTTAAGATCATTATAAAGGTCAAATTATGCCAATGAACGAGAACGAGTTTACGAGTTACAAATTAATATACCTTATCGCACCTATACCTACCCAACGAAACCCAGAAAGATTGGAAGTAAACAACCTGATCTATAGCAGTCTACTCTTTACCAAGTTCCTTTTCAGTAGCTTGCTCCGTCTGTTGAGGGCCTTACACTTTAGCAAGCAAGTCAGTTTGACGTAGAAACTTGCAAGTATTTCACGCTGCCCATCCCACTCCCAGAGCCGATGCCAGGTTTTGTTCGGCACGCATTTCCAGGTTGAGTTCATGGATGACCTTCCTCCATCCTCAATGTTTTTTTGAGTTCGTCCACCTCTGGGTCGGTAGAGGGGTTTAGTTTTATTCCCTTCAAAGCTCATCTGACTCATAGATACTCGCGAGAGGAGTAAAAAACGCGGCCGTCTTCCCAACCAGAAATGAATACCTACCAAACATACAGATTACACTCTGGTTCTGGTGTTCTTCGTCTCGCATAGGCTAAGGGCTACTCAAAATTCTCGAAAGAATGGTAGGTATGTACCAAGGCTGTAGAACACAGTATGTATATTTTTAATCAGATCGGAACTACCTACTATATATTGTGTCCTCTGACTGCTATATCAAAAACCTAGAAAACTACTTCTTTAATCTAAACTCTTCTGACCTGAACAAACCTATCAATGCGAAATAACCATCATTAAGTAATAATAATTCTCAACCTCAACTACGATATACTTTGTCCCAAATAAAACCTGCAATTAAAATGATACAGGGTGTTTAAAAATGAATATCGGGGTTTCAAATAGGTAGCTGTACTTATGAATGTACGAGTATAAATGTAAAAGTTCCATTCATGCAGGATGAGTTGGTGAGCGAATTTT
>JAEMON010000006.1:24328888-24345625 GCA_030264115.1 Lygus lineolaris
GTAACAGTTGGGCGCAACGGAAAAAACCGGTTCTGGTATGAATTTTTCATTAAATTTTCCGTAGAATCCGAATCTGCAATAAAAAAGGGGGTTCTCATTTGAAAAAACGAATTTAATGCGCGTTACGCGCATTTACGCGCGCGCCAGGCGCGCGAAAATGTGAGGGTTGAATTCTTTGTGAAAAATTAAGGGGGGTTACCATTTGAAGTTTTTTTCTACACCTCGAAATAACGGAAACAGAAAGGGTGGTCCACCACTTAAGAGACACCCTGTATACATATATTCGAATATTCTCAATGGCTTTTCCCAAGGTCTAAGTTAATTGTGATCTTCGGCTTGAAGATTTTCGAATAGGTATCTTCGAACTGCGTTTTTTCGTTGGAACAAACCTGAGGGACAGCAGAAGGTTTCCCTCTATTCAACTCATCCCTCCTCCTCCACAGAGGTGAGAATATTAAAGTTGAGTGCAACTTACTCGGGCAGTTGGAACAGGATTCCAGTTCTTATCAGTACGGTAAGCAACATAAACCAGTTGCAACAGACAGAGTATTTGAATATTCCCTAGTGTGCGCAGAGGGTTCTGTTGGAACAGACTTATTTATTGCCAAACTGAATTATTATTTGAAGTGCACATTTAAGTTGGAACAACCCTCCTCCACGCAGAAGTAATACGTGCTCGCCTCGCGGGACGCTGACTGCAAAACTTGGAACGGGCCCAAGACGTGTGAATACGGGGTTGACCGATAGCAAGTAGGAGGCCAAGTAGGTGGGTAAAGCCAATGACCGAATCCACCAACCATTTTCTCGCTTCTCCTCCTTCACCAAACATCAACCGTCTTCTTTCTTAAATCATCCTTATTTATAGAGGTTTGCCCCGCTCGTTAGGACCTTCGTGACGTGCTTCAGGTGGCGTCCGATTAGGTTAGTCGTTGCAACTGCGGTTTTTTCTCTTCATTCGTGGCAATATTTTCTCGTCACGTATCCCGTGTTGACGAGGTGTCAACAAGGATTCTGCTAATCAACGTTCCTCCAATATGGTGGAAGAAAATAATCATGCGGAAGCATGAGTGTTGCTAGACGTAGGGATTTTTCCCTACAGTAGGGATTTTCGATTCACAAACTGATGTTAGGGGGGAAGGGATTTCTTATTGAGGGCTTTTTGAAGGGATTTCTTATTGAGGGCTTTTTGAAGGGGTTTCCAGAATAATATTCGGTAGAGTAAAAAAAACTGGCATTTTTTCCAAGTATTTGATTAAAAAGAAACGGGTCGCGAATGACCACTACTACCACCACTACTACAACTGTTGTTCAGAAAGATTTAACGCAAAAAGTGGAAATTGGGAGTGGAAATTTTGAATTTGTTGGAGAAAAGTTTGTTTACTTCTCGCACGATTACTAGCACCCTACTCTCGGTAAGTATTGAGGAAGCAAAAAACCTCTGCCAAGTTGGGTGGTCATTATAGCTTCCTCACTTTTGTAACAAGGACTTTTAGAATCAGTTAGAGAAACTTTCAGAAAATTGGTAATAGGTAATAGTTCCGGTGTTGTCCCTTTAAGAACAAATTTCAAGTTTGTGCATGCGCAGTAGCCATCACTGATCCACTCAAGACTAAATTAATAGGTAATTTAGTCTTCTCTGATCTTCCGTCAGAATAAATTTGTTAAGAAATCAAAAATAGGTAATTGTCTTGGAGTCAGCCCCAACTACCCTCTGAATTTGAGTGAAATAGGTCAATTAGGAACTCAGAAATCGTAGATACAAGAAATTCACGTTTGCGCATGCGTACACGCTACTGGTGGTCCTATGGAGATGAAATTAATAGGGGACCATCGTGGGGCTAACTCGAAAAATCCCTGCAAATTGCATCAAATTCGGACCATAACTTCATATAGTTTTGCCTGCGACAAAGAATTGACTACAGACAGACAGAGCGACAGACAGACGGACACGGAACCGAAATTGCTCAGAAAGCTCTGAAACGAAAAAAGCAAGTGGAAATTTTGATTTTTGAGGACAAATTTTTTTAATTTATTGCATGAATAGGTAGGTACATATCTTTTACCGTCGGCGTCGGTAGTGAAGAAGCAAAAGAAATGATTTCCGCTGGTTATACCGGGCATTTGTGGTTTGGCCGGCATAACCGTACGACTCGCCACTTATACAGGCCAAAACCCTTTGGAACGGAATTGGACAAGCGGCGACCACTGTTCACACGATAGTTTTTGATTAGATTTTTCAAGAACGTTAAAGGATTCACTGAAGATCGGAGAGATTGATTTACCGGGTCGGTGTAAGTCAGCTTTACGAAGGTTAAGTATATATTATTGTTGAATCAGGAAAGTGACAACCCATTCAAAATCGTAAAACATCTGCGATAGATGTTGGTAGGTAATCGAAAAGTTGTCACTGAGTTCGCAATCTAGTTGTACCATTCCTGGGATTACATTTATTATAATATTAGCCTGTTGTTGCTTCCTCACTACCGAAGGTGTATGTATTTGTGCAAGGAATACAAAAAATTGTAGTCCTCCAAAATCAAAATTTTCACTTGTTTTTTGTGTTTCAGAGCTCTGTGAACAATTTCGACACGATTTTATCAGCAAGCTACTGCCCACGCGCAAGTTTGAAATGTGTTTCATTAGCCATAACTCCGGAACTACTCGACCAACTTCATCATAAATAAATAAATTACGGTGAAACAGGATAGCCCCTAGACAGTCCCTTAATAATTTCATAGCCATAGGACCACTTGTAGAATGTAAAACTACGATTTCTCAACTCCTAATGGATCGATTCCCCTCAAATTTGGAGTGTATTTGAGGGCTGACTGCAAGATAATCACCTATGAATTCCGCCACAGTTGGATGAGTGATGGCTACTGCGCATGCGCAAACTTGAAATTTATTGCCATAGGTGTAACTCCAGAACTAGTTTGCCAATTCCGCTGAAATGTTCACTAACTGATTCTATACGTTCATGTTACAAAATTGAAGAAGCTATAATGCCCACCCAACGGCCCGACTTGGCGTAGGGGGCGTATCTGTATGGGATCTCTTTCGAAATCTCTCACGTCCTATGTTCGAATTAACCCTTCCCTCATTCAACCCTCACATGAAGTTAAATTATTGTTTGATCGAAAAAGAAGCGCCATTTTGATTGACCAAGGTATACATGAATCTGTCACGCTCGCGCCTATACGATGCAAAGAACCACCCCTTTGTGTTCTCACAATGAAAAGGCAAAGGTTGAAAAATTATTAATCGTAGGGCTTTTATTTGAGTCGACAAACTTCAACAATGACATCCCTAGCCCCTGGGTGTTTTGGCACAATAGGGTTCGGTGAGTTCAATGTCAAAGAGGTTTTAATCCTACCTAACGACAAATTAACACAGAAGGCCCTGCTGAGGAACCCGAAAGATCAATTGCAGCAGTATCCCAGAATAAAAATCTTGAGTAAGCCAACCATTTAGATAGAATTAGTTTGAACCGAAGTAAAGCACCACAACATGGTCAATCATGATAGAGAACTTACAAAAAATCACTACTTATGTAAAAAACAAAAAATCAATTACATTATATTCTCACTCTGAGTAATGTACTTAAAATAAAACGGATAAATATCCTGTTGGGATATTTCTTCTCGTTTATCCTTATTATTTATTTATAAGTTCGTTCGGTTCAATACTGCCTCTCTGTTCCAGGTTCAACGACGATTATCTAGTTACTATTACTACCTTCCTACCTGATTTCTGGAGTCTGGATAGGCCAAAGGCGTAGCCAGACCAATTTTTGTATTGTGGCAGAACATAAACTGGACAGCATTAAGCGAAAGGGACACAATCCACAGGCACCACAAATCGAGTAAATCTGACTCAAAGTCTAACTGCTCCTGTAATTCAGCAAATCGTCATTATTATATAACTTCCGTTTTGGATTTTTCAAATTGGTAATTCATTTTTATACATATTTTCCATACACTGGCCAGTCAATAGGTAACACCTATAACTTGCACAGAAATTGATTTTTGTGTGAATTGGTTCCTTTTCGGACAGTTTACTCACCAAAGTACAGTGGTTCCCTTTGACTGGAAGAATCCAATGCCTTTCTTTTCCTAAGAAATAGGCTTGAAAAGAACTTTTGTATACTGGCTGTTGAAGCTTTGTGGTTCCGATTGGTGAAACAGTATCACCTAACCACACATTCAAGGCTTGAGCGAATTTTAAGGCTTTTTGAAGCCTCCACAGCCCTTCAATCGACTGGTCTTTTAGCGAATTTTCGACGAATTGTTTTGCTAAATGAAGAAACGACCTACTACTACCCAGAACTGCATCAAATTCCATTACTACGATATTGTGGATTGGGTCCCTTTCGCTTGATGCCGTCCAACTTCGTACTTATAGGCACCATTTATAGGTATAGGTGTAGATTATATATGTATTATAATATGTATGCATATTATATGCATATAATATGTATGCATTATATATGTATGCAATTATTTTTCTCACAATACAAAACGCCAATAAGATGAAAACAGTTAATTCATAGACTTAATGTTACGAAAAGCTTACATGAAATCCTTTCCCTAATCTTCTTCCAAAAAAAACACTCTTATTTTCAATCAATCGCCTTGTGTTGGCGCAAAATAAATCAAATAAAATAAAGACTTCTTCAACAAGACAAGTTTCTCAACTACTATTTTGGAAAAATTTCGATATATATGTGAGTGCTAAAGTTCCAATGCCTTTGGGCATAACCGGAATTGAATCCTTCTAGGAAAGGTGTCTTCTTCTTCTCGGAATGGTGTCGAAATAGGAAGAAGCCATGGTTGTAGCGAAAAGGTAATAAAACAATCAATTGTGAACTGCAATCTAATAATTTTTCCAAACAACCGATTGATTTATGTTTTAATATTTATTAAATGTTATTTTTAGGAAGATTATTACCTTTTTTGACTCCTGATGAATGTTTTGTATGTTCATGGCCTTAGCTACCTGCGCCTATGAGTTTACAGCTAATACAAGCGGTCTTATGGGGCAGCTGACCCGCTTGCCCCACCTTCGCTACGCCCTTGGGTTCGACATACAAAACATCTCGAATACCAGCTCATCACCAAACTAACCAGTGTGAAATAAAAGGTGAATACTAGTTTGATGGATACTAATGCCGCTAGATTTTGGACTAGCACCTGAAAAGCAAATATCCATGAGGTTTTTTTTTTTTTTTTTCAAAATCACGAAACATCATCACGATGATAAAAATATGAGATACTTAGCGCTCCAATAATTGATTATTCCTACTAAAAAACAATCTTAATAAGTTCTGAAAATCTCGGTGAGATAACAATAGACATGATCGCTGGGTGTTGGGAGACGACTCGTTTTGTTTGGACGCAACCTGAAAATGGTTTGCCCTTCGGGAATCGCTAGACGGCTGACATTCACAGAATTCGATGGGAGGCCTTCCTATGTCTTTTTTTTCCTCTAACAAGAGGATCATGAAGATGGACCTCACTTTGAGTGCGATGTTCGAGGTCAAACCCATTCCCCAACTCTCATGTCCCTAACAGACAACTATTGAAAATATGACTAGATTATCTACTATTCTAGTAAGAACTTCTTACTATCTATCTCACTATCTTACTATCTTCTCACTGAGAAGATAACTGGTTACGATTACTATTCTTACCAACTGGATATACAGGGTGTCTACAGTTAAGTTGGGATAAACTTCAGGAATCGATTCTGCAGGTAATTTCCAACAAAAAGTGTCACTTAAGAGTTTTTTTTCAACCCCCCATATTTTTCGATTTTTTTCAATCTCAAGATTTTGTTTTTTTCGGCCTTACATCACTAAAACAGCCAAAACACCCTTAATTTACAGTGTAAAATGAAACATAAATATACCATTAGAAAGAGCGTTAAATTTACTATAAGTAAGGCCGATTAACTATCTATTAGTTTCCATAGTTTTGACTGGGACAAGGAATTGACTACTGACAGACAGACAGAGACGGAACGAAAATTGTTCCGAAAGCTCTGTAACGTAAGAAGCAAGTGGAAATTTTGATTTTGGGGAACAACTTTTTTTTTTCATTTCTTGCACGAATACCTACTTCCTACCTTCGGTAGTGAGGAAGCAAAACGTCTGCCTCAAGCGGGCAGTATTATAGCTTCCTCACTTTTGTAGAATGGACATATGAAAATTTCATCGAAATTGGAGAATGTTGTCAAACCACTCTTGACTGAGGGAAAAGAGACAAAAAACGTAGATAGCTTTTAAGAAAATATCCTCTCATTTCTACCTACCTATTCCACGTTCAGGTTAAAGAAAAGTAGGTAATAACCTACCAGGTCGTATATGTAAGTCATTACCTATTACAGCGTGGGCTGGCCTCCGGGATGAATTGGTACTCAAGCTCAAACCCACGGATCCCCTCTTTTCGAACCGTGTAATTTCTATGGGACTCCCTTCGTGATTGAGCAAGGCGAATGGAAGGCAACGCTGACAGAATTTCCACGATCTTGAGTAACCGAGCCAAGAACAAAAGACCAAATCCAGCCCAATTCCCATCGGCATTCCCTGAAGTTTTTTCTTTTTCTTTAAAATCATGTTCCTAATAAATAATCTGTGTATTGTCAAGACACGAAAACAGTTGACAATTAATGTTAAACCGAAACAGCCCCAGAAGTCCCCACCCTGAAACACAATATGTATAGGAGACCATTTGCATTTTGAATCCAAATAAAAATAAGTGTGGGTGTGACACATAGCTTCCTCGTATCCATAGCTTGATTGTATAGATCATTCAAAATGGAGAACTTGCGTGGTATTTTTCGGTACGAATCGAAAAATACCGTCGAAATATCGATTGAACAACCTTGATATCGAATCTTCATATCAACCTTGATATCACTTGTTTCTGCGTTCTGCCTTTAATGTAATTGTTTGCCTAGATGGTCCCTTATGAATTTCATCGTGATCCGATCAAATACCTAGTAGGTAACCATCGCCTATTTAAAATGTCATAATCACAGCTTCTCAAAATTAATGCCCGTCTCATCAACCGGTTGGCAGCAATTTTTGGGCTGTCTTTATCTACAGCTAAAATTCGCATGAGAGGCTTATGATCTGTCTGATAAATGTGAAATTAGTTCCCCTTATAGATAGCAATCGAATTTCATGAGGGCAAAAATATTTGCCCAAGCTTCTCTGTGCAACGCTGAATATAGTTTTTCAACTCTTGATTCTGCAAACTCCATGCACAGGCTTCCGCTTGCTTTGTTCACTTTTGGGAGCAAAATCGCATGATACTCACCATCAACTGCTGCTGAGCGGTGGCATTCATATGTTATTACCTGGAACAAGAGGAAATACATATTATAATTTAAACATAATTATGGTTTAGAGTAATCCATGGCTTACATGGGTTGACCCTGGGATTTTAGTTGAGACCTTTGGACTATGTGAGGTATGGCGTTTCGACGGTTTCCACATGTTGTTGCATGCGCAGTCACTATGACTAATCCGAATACAACCGAACTCAAATGGGACTATCTAGAAAGTGTCCTCAAACTATCTACCATACAAATTTGGGCACATTTGGGTCGTAGGTTGTTTTCACCCATTGGCGCATGCGTAGTCACTATAGTGTGTGAATTTCGTGACATTTGGATCAGTCTTATAAGACTGATCCAAATGTCACGAAATTCACGTGGATGACTTACCTACACTCGAAGTACCATCAAAATTAGAGCGATTTTGAATCATTGGTTCGTGGAGTTTTATCGGTCCGCAGAAATGCGCAATGTGCAATTTTACAACTTTACACATCGAATTGGAATGAAAAATGTAAACCTCTGAAAAGGACTTTTTGTGACGAATTCAACGATTCCAGAACCCTTTCCATGAGTTGAGCCGTTCGTAATCATTTCATAACAAAAATATTGATTTCCAGCTGACTGCCAGCATGTTGATGTTTACGGCCACTCGTGTTCACATTGTTGGAGTTTGAAAGACTGATGAAGTTGGTTATATGATATATCCCAACGAAGTTGTTAGAGAAACATTGTATAATTTTGTAATTAGTGAGCCCTTCAAGACCCACCACGCCAAGCTTTGGTTGAACTGATCTTGAAGGGGTTGTTTACTACTACTATTACCAATTTATGAAATCAGTTACTTTAACTACTGTTTCTCCTGAGGTGATGACATTTGGTATACAGCCCCCTGGTGACACTGAGCCCTGCTGTGAACATTCTTCTTGCGTTTACTTGATCAACGTGTTCTTCCTAGGATGAATAAATCCGGACCCGTGCAACACATGGGTAAACCGGCTAGTTTCTTAATAAAAGCTGTTCAGCTCAAGAACTGGTAGGTACCTACTAAGATCTACTACAATTGCTGCGCGTGAATGTTCATTAGGCGTTTGGATCATCATGTCAAACACGATTCGTCTGGACTTCCATGCTCAAAAGGATCGCATTCTCGTCCTGTTAGATTCACATGCTACCTAGTAGGTACACTGTAATGAACTTCTTGAGTCGGAAAACCGCCTCATCAAGTTCATGGGTGATGGTCGTGTGTCGCGGGTGGCGGCACTCCTCGCCTTCCTGCCTGCCGCTAATAGCTCCCCACTTGCTCTGCTCGGCTGTACTCGTAATCCCTTCAACTACCGTCTCATGGCTGCTCTGCCGACTCCACGGTCTTCCCCCATAAAATCCACATGAAAACGCGCCTGTATAGGTTCACCGCTTCGGTGGTGTCTTATTTTGCTGTCTCCAGGGACGAATGCTCTTCATTAACATGACCTCTACTTCTTTGCAGAGTCGGTGCTACTACCTATTTTTGAAGGTTGGCATTTCTATCGAACTCGAACCCTGGTTGTTCATATGTTACAATGAAATCCTTAGCAAACGCAGAACGAGAACAACCCTACCGAGCGGGTAAGGCACATTGCATTCCCCTTTCAATAACCAAAATGCATTCCATTAACCCTTCAGCTGAAGTAGAAGTCAAGTGAAACAATGGTGATACTCTTTGTTTCAACCAAAATCAACCCAAATATTGACCCTATGTTATTCATCAACAACATTATTTCTAACTCCACGTACCAACACGTAAGTATCAACCAATGTCCTCGACACTAAGTAGGTTCCGAATTTATTATTTTTTAGAAATAATTACAAAATTAGCTACTTAACCCGTGGAGTCACTTGAAAAACGTAGACAACTAAGAAAGTTCAATATTTCTAACTTCAACAATGCAAACACCATGCGTTCATCCATCATCCGAGAAACCAATTTTTTTATATGGAACTACGAGTATTATGGCTATGGACTGCGCATGGTTATTTTTCATTCTATTTTTCAATTCAAATGGTCTCAGTAAGAGCTTTCCAAAAAGGTGCAACGTGAGTAATGGGTATCTGATGAGCGAAAACGGATATTGTATTCAGAACTCGCCACGACATCCTATCCCTGCCTGTTTGGAGGGAGGGGGGGCTCAACGCCTAGAATTTACTGCATCGAGCGTTCTTTCCACCCGTTTTGGGGCCAATCTTGGCGGAATTTCGAGCTGCAAATTGACATATGGGACATTTTAAGCTGAAAATTAGCATTCGGTAGTTTTCAAGGGTGCTGAATCCGAATTTGAAATCGAAAATGGAATGTTTCGAAACACCAGAATTCCCCAATGAGGAGTAGGTAGGTACTTTAGATATCTCTTGCTAGCACGGGAAATCGTCTAGGTATGGTTAAATTTGGAAAGAAAACATTCATGCTGCATGACTTGATGAGCGAATTTTCAATGAATCATTTTGACTAATTTTGTGGGTGATGATTCTGATAGGAAATTTTGCGCTGATTCCGAATATACCATATAATATTTCCCTACGGTGGTAATTTACACCCAAAACCCCCAAAAAACACGTTTTTGACCCTTACTTTCGAAATTTGACTCCATGAAGTACTCCAAAAATTCTGGCCAACGAAGTCAGCCTTTCTTTTGTTATTATTGACATTTTGAATTCCGAGTCAGATATCGGCTGGAGTGAAAATAAATTATGCGAATAAAATATATTTATATACATACCAATGGAAAAGTGTTAAATTTCAGGAATCGTTTTAGAATGGTCTGCAACGGATTCCCATGGAGAAAATTTTCAAAACTTTGGACTACTTACATTTAGAAGCCATTGCAATAGCTTCATTTGCTTCGAAAATTCGCTAACACTTTTCGTTTTGCCTCGGTTTCCCTGTGTCTTCACCTGCAGCCAGTAAGGAGTAGAAGCCTCTAATTACGTGCAGATATTAGATCTCGAGATTTTAACGGCTCGTGTCACAAAATGCGCGGAGCGGACGCGGGTCGGAGGGCAAGTAAAACCCGAGAAGTGGAAATGGACGGGAAGCGAGAGAGCTGGAGCATGTCTAATGCCACCACTGGCCACCAGCCACCACCTCGAGGACCGCTAGTTGATTAACTCCACAAAAGCTCGTTTTTCCCACATCTGGAAGGGGGTGCAAAGTGCTCAGAAACCTCTCCTAAACTTAGCGCCCACCTGGCAAACAGACGTAATGGCTGGGAGCTAATCTTCTACTATGAAACAGAAGAAGAAACGAATAACTGGACCGGTTCTGCACCTGAGAGGTTCTGGTCCGATCAGTTCTAAGTCCCAGGGCACAAAGGTACCTATACCTAGACGGGGGTTTTCTCTCCAAGCCCACATGGTTCATTCTATCTGTACGAAACAAAGTAAGCACAGAATTTATTTGAAAAGGATTTATTTTTGCCTTGTACTCAGTGGCGGGGGGATTCAGAAGAGGGCTAGAGGACTGAAGCCCCCCCCCCCCCCCCCCCCCCCCCCCCCCCCCCAAAAAAAACAATTGTACTTAACGTTTTAATACATTTTTCGTAATAAACTATTAGCCCAATACACCGCCCAGGACCTACCGTAATAATTATATCACAAGGTTCACTATCATTAGTTCTTTTGAACAAAGAGCCCCCCCTTCTCCCCTTCTCAGTACCTGTATTTAGTATAACCCGAACGTTGTAGGTCCTTCATAACGAAATTCAGTAGGTACCTACCTATAACTAAGGAAGCTTTTGAAAGTACAAAATTCAGTATAACTAAGGAAGCGTAGGAAGTAAAAGTATAAAAGGAATTCGATTCGGTGAAAACGAAAAGAAGTGGCATTTGATCAGCTGATCCTTAAGCTTACTCGTAGGATCTGCGATTCACAATCGTGTTTCTGCTCTGTACTGGGGCCAAGGAACTGATGAAATTCGTTTTTCCCATTTTTCTCAGCTAAGTTATAACGCCAGTTATTATTATTATTGAAGTATTGGTAAGTATCAACCACAAATGAGCTCACAGATCAGCAGGATAAAAAATTGAGTCCCATCAGCGAAGATTCAAAAAGATTCGCTCGCTCATTTTAGCATTAAATCATCATTATAGGACTCACTCAGTTGATCGATGATGCTGGAGAAATTATTCCTGGAAGTACCTTGAATTGAGGTCTTGGTTATGCTGGAAAATTGGCTCCAAGATAAGCTGGATCAAAAATTCAGCTATCAAATCCACTGGATCGGAAATTTAGCTCCCAGATCAACCCGGATTCGAAAAGATCCGAAAATTAGATGATTTGTATGCGTTTAAACCCATGTTTTTAACGTCTTAAAAATCTGTCCTCAAGTGATTAGTGCGATTACCAGTGATTCAGTGAAATAGTTCTATTGTGTAATAATTTGCTGGTCCTCGTTCACCCGGGCGGTGCCCGTATGGATCGCAGCCCTTGGGTTTTCGAGCTACCATGCAGTTATATGCAAATCACCGTCCACCGGCCCCCGTAACATGCGTGACCTCACCTGCTACAGGTGGAATCATGCAGACCCGCATGGCCATAAAAATACCCGCAGAAACACTATATAAACGAAAAATAACGCAAAAACCTTCTGGTTCTCAAAGACGCAATACCAAAGGAACCGTTTGGCTGCTTTGTGCAATATCGGATGTTTGAATGCACACGATTTTTCAGTATCAATCGATTATTCAACTATAAAACGTACGAGAAGAAACCGAGGTATTATTACCCGAAGCTAACAACATTTTCCCGGCAATATAACGGACTTACTGTTTGCAGCACACTTTTAGTTTTTTCCAGTCCAGGGTAATGATAGTCGAACGGGTATCTGTGAATGTGCCATGATCATCGGAAACCCTTTTTTGAAGTAATGAAACATCTACCTCATGTGCAACACAGAGGTGTTTTAAAACCGACGCAGGTCAATGCATTATTTTTATAATACTTTTGTTGAAACACGACCTCTCGATGTTAATTTTTCACGGTCTGAAGAACTGATTTTGCTCAACATTTGCAAAACTCATAACTTCCTCAATTCTCAATTATCTATTCAATCATGTCATGGATACGAGGAAACCATGTATCACACGCACGCACTTGGCAGAATTCTTCGAACATTCTTCGAACGAGTTGTTTTCCCTCGACATAACTAACTCCAATAGTTTAATAACAAAACCTCGATATTTTGCTTCCTAACGACTGAAGTACAAGAAAAAAATTTCCTCCAAAATCAAAACGTCCACTATTATTCACGTTTCAGAGCTTTCTGATCAATTCATGTTCCGTGTCTATCTGTGGTCGATTCCTTGCCCCCAGCAAAACTACCAGAAATTATAGACCGATTTTGATGACATTTTCAGGGATTGTGCGGATCATCATCCCCTAGTGGTACCAATGGTAGCGTGTGCGCGTGCGCAAACGTGAATGTCCCGAAACTACCTACCTACTGTTTCTCTGTTCCTATAATGAACCATATCAGCTCAAATTTGGTAAGTGGTTGGGGGCAAGACGATTGCCAATGAATTTCGTCACAATTGATCAGCAATAGCTACTGCGCAAGTGCAAACTTAAAATTTGTTGTCATTATATAGGCACAACACCTGAACTACGTACTAGACCAATTCTGGTGAAATTTTCAGGGATTGTGCGGGTTAGGTTATAGATTGTTCCCAATAAATGTTTATCATTATCACCGTCGGTAGATGGTACGCATGCGCAAATGTGAATTTCCTGAAACTTCGGTTTCTGAGTTCCTAATTAACCGATTTTGTTCAATTTCGGAGGGTAATTGAGGGATGACTCAAAGACGATTTCGCCGCAACTGGATAAGGAATAGCTACTGCGCATGCGGAAGCTTGAAATCAGTTGTCATGGGCATAACTCCGGTACTATTCTACCACTGGGGAACTTGCATTGTTTATTTTTTATTTTGTAATTTGAAAGATCTTAGTAAGGGGTATCCGACAATTGAAACTTACAGGAAACGGGTTTTGTATTATTTTAACCTAACTGACGGCACGCCCTTTCAACCCGTTTTCTGGTCGAACCAGTCGTAATTTCAACCTGAAAATTCACACCATGGGGTTTTGAAGGGAGCTGAATCAGATTTTAAGGTTCAAAATGCAAAATTCCTACCCTTGCAAGTTCCCCATTCTGGCGAAACTTTCACTAACTGATCCTCTACATCCATGTTACAAAAGTGAGGAAGCTATAATATACTGCCAACAGAACTTGGCAGACGTTTTTGTATGTTATATCAAACAGTTGACGGTATGCTGAATATAACGGTGTTAGCTTCACATTGCCATCCCAACCAGGTTCACGGACCCCCAAACGGCTTTTCCCTGGTGACTCAGACGGATGTGCGAGGTCGAGTCGTCAGGAGTGAGAATGAGACGAGTGGGCGACGACAGCGTGGGTTATCGGGTCTTTTTGGTACACACACCCGTCGATGAGCTATATAGACACACACACACACCCTTTTCTTTCTCAAGGAGCAGAAAAAACCCTGAAGAAGGCGTGAAGCTGAAGGTAATCAAGTTTATCATACGCCAACGCGCGGAGCGCCATACTTGCGACACAACAACTGCTGTAACTGTAACTTCCTTTGTGGGAGTAGTTGAACCCTCACAATACAGCTCGCAGGTGTAGAATGTGATATTTAATGAATTAATCAATGAAATGAGGGATACTTATCTGATTATAGCTATTATTCTGAACACCAAATGTTTTCAATCATCCTATTCTGTATAACTATATACGATCCTGATTTTGTAGAACTCTGTGTAGAGTATGCAAAATCTTGTGTGGTAGGGGTGCATAAATATCATCAGCTGTATTATTCGAAATCGCTCCAGGGACGATACTGTAAAGAGGAACTATGCCACGTGGAACTATATGGCGTGGAACTATGCCACGAAATTGTGTCGCGAAAGTAGCGGAAACACTCCTGATGTTTTTCACGTACAACTAATCGTTGCTATTTAAAAAATAACTTCCTCAATTTTAACCCCACCAAATCATTCACCACTCGTTGGAAAGCTGAGAATTTATCACAAATCAGACCACATCTCATGCTCCCGATTCCCCTCTCCTTTAACACAAACACACAACTTTCCTTCTTTTGGAGCTGCGTTTTGACAAAATGTTTGAGAAAACCGCCATTCCTCCTGGTTTCCCAGTATATGCTTGATTTTGAGGAAGTTTCTTTGGTCATGTTCTGTTTTTTGACCCACCCAAAAATGTCTTGCGAGAAGCCTTAGTGCAAGATCCACCAGGACCCAAAGGAACAAGCGATGATTATTTTTTATTGAAACTGGTATCCGTTTGATTGTAAACTTGGTAAGTAAAAGATTGGAAGTAGTCTCCATAATTTAATACCATCCAACTGTGGTGTATTATAGTAGCATCAGATGGTGTAGCAAGTTAGATTTAAGCAGACAAGTAGCTATAAGTTAAATTCAAGTCCAAGAACAAATAGGCATTCAACCAACAGATCAAGATAGGTAGGTATTGAAATTTAGAAAAATCATGATGGAACTGCTATGTACACTGTAAGAATGTAAGAAGGACGTCACCATACCCCAGCAATATAGTAACTCATCAAAAGTAATGAAATTTGAGTTGTTCCCCCGTTTCATGCTACTTGAAGACGGTTGGCACCATCATCCCAATATTCCCCTTGAAACCATTGAAACGTTCTGATTTGAGCTGGACGAGGAGTTTCTTGCAGGATGGGGGCGAATTTCTGCCGTCGCTCACAGTGGCTCGAAATAGGAATAAGGTCTCCTCCACTCTTATAGGAAACTTCGCGCTGATTCCGAATACACCATAGTTCCTATACATTTAAATAGAATAGCTTATTAATCTACAATATCATCACGTTTTTGAGCATTGGAGCCACCCAAAATGGTTATTGTATATAAAAAAAAAATTGAAGAACAGAGTTCTTTGTTGAATAAGACCAACGCCAGCCTACCAACACCGTAGCCACGATTTTAGGCGATTTTTTAAATTTCCCTGGAAGTTACCTCGTTTTACTGAAAAAGTCGTGATCGTTTCAATGATCTTCAACTCCACACATGATCACAAATCTATCCTGTGCCTAATCAACGTTGAGACAGGCAGAATTACAATTTTATTAAAATTCATAGTTGGCTGGATGGTGTACAATCCCATAATTCTGGAATACATAACTCTGGAAATACGGTCTAGCTTACACTAAAATCCTCCAGCGCAGGCTTCAATGAACAAAGAGAAGTTGAACGAGCTGTATCGAGCAATACGGCCGTTGTGGAGGTTCGACGGCAGAAAACGTGCTCGGAATTAATGAATCCATTCTCTATGGAAAATCATTTATCTGTTACCCCGAGTGGAGTCTCGAGTCCTCCTTCCACGTCCCGCGCCACGAACGTCCTCGAGACGTACGATCCAAGAGCTGCGCGATTTCGTCAACGGCTGTACATCAGGCAGAAATAACAATAATCTATACACAAACAAATATGTACTATAATTTAAATAAGGCAAAGTGAGATGTGTTTGTTTGTTTGTGCATGACTCAACTCCGCTCGAACGGCAGCACGGATGTTGACGGGGTTTTTGGGATTATAACATAATATGTAAAAAATATATTATATAATATTTTTATACACACCTCAAAAGAATTAAGGGATCACTGAATCAGTTGATCACAGGTTTTAAATCTGCATACCTATTTCTGCCAGGTTTAATATTTTCAATTTTTATTTACGTTCTAAATAAACACATTACTTAGGCGAGAAACAATTTCCAAAGTGTACAGTGAATGTGAGACAAAACAGGAATGGAAAATAGAGAAAAACTGGAAATAAAAATGTCTAAAACGTGATTTTTTGCAACTGCACGCGGTCTTCAGTACTTGATGTGGCCTCCGTGGCTCTTGATTACAGCTTGAATACTACGGCGAGGCATGCTGCGGATAAGCCTGCGAATAGTTGCTGGTGGTGCTGATTTCATTTTCATGCAGGATGGAGCTCGACCTCATACAGCTAGAGTGGTGCAAGAGTACCTAATTCAACAAAATATTCAAGTTTTGGACTGGCCAGCTTGTATCCCCGACCTCAATCCTATTGAGCACATAAGGCACCAGCTAGGGAAGGCCATTCGAGGTCGTCCTAATCAGCCAATACGTTTGGCAGAGCTTGAAGAAGCGCTAGTGGAGGAGTGGGATCTATTGCCACAAGAAAATATATTCGCAGGCTTATTCACAGCATGCCTCGCCGTATTCAAGCTGTAATCAAGAGCCTCGGAGGCAAAACCAAGTAGGTACTGAAAATCGTGCAGTTGCGAAAATTACGTTTTAGACAGTTTTGTTTCCAGTTTTTCTCTAT
>JAEMON010000006.1:24349281-24360464 GCA_030264115.1 Lygus lineolaris
AGCTGATTAAATTTGCAAGTTTTCCTGAGATTTGACAGCTTATATTTTTTGAGCTATATATTTTCGTAAATTTTATAAATATATATATTTTCGTAAAATCCTGTGGCCTAGGAATGAGCGATATCGGAAAATCGGAAATATCCGATTTAGAACTCAGATGCGGATTCAGCGTCCCCAGAATCCACCTGGAGCCCGTCTAAAATATCCTTTGAGGCGAAGCACTAAACGTCAGTCAAGTGGGATAGGCAGTATAGCTTCCTGACTTTTGTAATATGGACGGATAAAATCGCAGTCAGAGAAAATGTTCACCGGAATCGGTAGTTGAAGTGAAAATATTCCGGTAGTCGCCTATGACTACGAATTTCAAGTTTGAGCATGCGCAATATTGATCGAATTGTGACAAAATTCATAGGCAATCTAGTTAGCCCCCAATCACCCTCCGAATTTGAGCAAAATCGGTCCATTAGGAACTAAGAAACCGTTTTCAGGACATTCACGTTTGCACCATAGTACGTGCTACCATAGGTCTAACGGGGGTACAATTCACAGGAGACCGTCTGGGGACCAACCTGAACATTTCTTCAAAATCAGACGATAATTTCGTAGTTTTGCCTGGAACTAGGAATTGACCACAGGCAGACAGGGAACCAAAATGGTTCAGAAAGATTTGAACCGCAAAGTGCAAGTGAACATTTTGATTTTTGAGAACAAAATTTTGTTTCTCATATCGAACGTTCCTTCCAGACAGTAAGTGTGGATTTCAAGACCCATTTCCGCTTATTGGTAGACCGCACATAATTGCACCTGTGTGCTCACCAAGTTGAAATGCAATCATATGAAATGAAATGAAAGTTTATTCTCATAAAGAAAAAAACAAAACAAAAATTTGCATGAGTTAATAAGTTACATTTATGTATCAAAATTATAAAAGTTGGCAAAATGCGCAATTCTGAAATGTGTTCCATAGTCATAACTCCGGAACTACTCGACTAATTTCGGTGAAATGTTCAGCAAATTGTACCTGTAGAGTAGCCTCGTGAGGGGTCGCCTATCAATTTCTCCACCCTCGGACCATTAGAATCGTGTGCGCATGCGCGAAAAACGTGAATTCCCTGAAACTACGATTTTTAGTAGTTCTTAATGGACCGATTTCGCTCGTGTAGTTGAGGGCTGAATACAAGAAAACCACCTACGAATTTTGCCACAATTGTATGGGTGATGGCTACTGCGCTTGCACAAAATTTAAATTTTTCAACCAATTTCGCTGAAATGTTCACTAACTGATTCTTTGCGTCCATGTTACAAAAGTGAGGAAGCTATACTGCCCACCCAACTTTGCCGACGTTCTCTCCGTTCGGATGACTTCACAGTTTTCTTTTGTACTTTACGTAGTGGATGATTGAGGTTTAAATACCTACTCAAGTAAGATGGACTGGCGGACTTGACATCAGAAGGCCTCGTAGTGCTGCGGAACTTGGAAAAGGCCGTTTAAAGCGTGATGCAATACGTTTAGTCATCTTAATATTCTGGCGTCACCTTCCGAAATACTGCGAAGGACGCATCAGGTTCAGCCTTCGTAAAGAAAATGTTTTCCGCTGTGCAATTTCTTGAAGAGAATACAGGGGGGAGGGTGGTGGGTGTCTCTGGATTGATTGAAAACAAAAAAAGTTCCATTTATGCAGCATGAGTTGATGAATAAATTTTCAAAGAATAATTTTAACAGTTTTTTGTGGGTGGTTCTTTTAGGAAATTTCGCGCTGATTCCGAATTATACCATGTTATGTTCCTATGCTGAAGATAGTAATTTACAATCATCAAGTCGGAGAGACATCTCGTATAGATCCGTTTCAATCTTGACTTTTCCCTGGTTCTCTCTTGCAACCATGAGATAGACTTACATAATATTTCATTTACCATTCTTACTTACTTAACATTTGTACGCGTTGCTACCAAGCGTAAAGGGCTTAGTTTATCTTGCCAAGAAAGGAAAGACGCAGCAAAAGATAGTTCGGCAGGTTAAGTAGGTACTTTAGCCATTATTAGGCACGGAAGCGATTCTAAATTCGAACCATCCTAGATCGATATTATCTCCTTCTCCACAGGGCAATTTCGTTCATTCATGATCATCGAGGAGGTTTTTTTTTCTATGAAATCCCCTCGAGTGCCAGATAACAAAAGGCGGTGAACTCTTCGGAGCTGTAGGTAGGTAATCGGTTTCCCATGGCGATCCTGCACAAATGCCCTTGAGCTATATCCGTTCGCTTCCTCCACGGCCATTTCCATAATTCTCACATCAGTTGGTCCTCTCAGAGGCCCATCTGGAAGGAGCGGCCTCTCCGTGTGTATCCCTTCGCTATGCCAACACGATAAACTGCAGTCGGAGCAAACCCAACTCCTATTAAATATGGGGCACGCTCGTCGTAATTTTACTTCGGAAATTTCAAAACGTCTGCCAAGTTGGGTGGGCAGTATAGTTTCCTCAATTATGTAACAAGGACGTGTAGAATCAGTTAAGTGAACATTTAAGCGAAATTGGCAGAATAGTTCCGCAAGTTATCCCTGTGAAAACAAAGTTCAAGTTTGAGCATACGCATAGCTATCGACCTATCGTGATGAAATTCACAGGTAATTGTCTTGGAGTCAGCCCCCCACTACCCTCAGAGATCTGTCCAATGGACAGATCTCTGAGGGACAGTGTCCATTAGGAACTGAGAAATCGCGAAGTTTTATAAGATTCACGTTTGGGCATGCGCACAAGCTAATGATGGTCCGGTGGATATACAATCAGGGGACCGTCTAGGGGCTAACCCGCACAACACTGGAAATTTCACCGAAATCGGTCGTGTAGTTCCTAGTTCCGGATTTATGGCTGAGAAGGTACATTTCAAGTTTGCGCTTGCGCATTAGGTATTCCTGATCCAATCTTGACGAAAATCGTAGGTAGTAATTGTAAGCTCCGAACTAGAGTGAAAACAGAGAGCTTCCGCCGCTACCTTCAGTAGACTCGGAAAGCAAAAGGCGTAAATTTTTGATAACTTCTAATATAGGTACTGTTCAAAAATAGGTATGTAGATAGATATAACTCATACCACATTGTCATCTCTACTTCTTTTTGGGAGTCACTCAACAATACTACAAGGATTTACAAGGACTTTCATTTTTTCGCCAATACATAGATTCCTACCTTCGGTAATGAGGAAGCAAAATGTAGGGTCGAAAAGTTATTTTCCAGCCATCCTCAAGGATGGTTTTCGAGAATTTTCGAATGATGCATACCTACTTAGTGCTACTACTAAAGAACTCGCAAAATTAACCCCGATCTGTGAGAATAAAGGTTTGTTCCAAATGCAATCTAATAATATCAAATGAAGCGGACTCTGATTCATGTTGAAATTCGTTTTAAACATAAGTCAGTACGAAAGTGAAAACACTCAATTTTGGGAACATGATCTGGAAACTCGATTAAAAAAAAATGTTAACCTTCGTGATATAGGCTGCTACAGGGAAATTCGTTACTTCGACATGCACCAGAATAGCTGTGTATTGAACTCAGCTGTCACATTGGTCTCTTGGAACCGCTTTTGGGCCCCCAGTTTCAAAACCCCTAGTTTTTAGGAGGTGCCTACGTATTTTGGTTCAATAAATGCAGTAATAAAACCTTGTCCATTGATTCTTCTGGTCTCACTATACGTACCTACTTATTATCTGCATACTTAGATTTGATATTCAAGCGGTTTCATTGGTGTATGCTCTTGCACGGGGATAGAACACCATTATCAGACCCTTATTGTTCACAAAACACAACAATTTATTACAAGTCAAATGTGCACTTATGTATTTACTGCCTCACAAAAAAGTAGCAGGGCAATCCAGTTTTTATATAAGCTATAAAACTATCAGTTTACGAGTAGGGCGGGTAGTGCTCGTAGGGTGCTAGTGATTGTTATCATGGCTAAATTCCGAATCACTGACCTACTCGCAAATACAACAGATGGCCTGACTAGCCATTCGAATACAACGAAGCGTTGATTATGGTATTCATTTCATTTCATTCCAATCCTCCGAAGTGCCTTTGCCGACCATAACCCACCAAAAAAGGCCATTCGGGGCCCATGTTTCTCGAAAAGGTCATAAACACAGTTTTATCGAAAAAAAAAACTATAGTTCCTAACACGGTTGAACGGGCTGTTCATTACCAGTTTTTTACGAGACCAACCTAGAGGAATCCCTGTGGGTCGAGCCGTTTTTTGTGATGGCATCCAACAGAATGATATTATAGTCCATCAGTGGCAGAAGACTTTTATTTTCCTAAAATCCATCAGTTTATGGAAATTGGAAGCCGGGATTCTATTCTCCTCGGAGTGGAGGACCAGTAAAGTGCATACCTAAGCGCGCATACATCTAAATTTCTCAGAACTCGAATGTTTAGATCCAGTCCTTCTTAACCTAAAGTCTTAGATATTTTACAAGAAGAAGTAACTCATGCACCATCCAGGTAACTCAGCTTCCTGTATATTTATAAAATCATAAGAAACATGAGTGGTCTAGGAAGATTAAAAAAAAACGCACATATGTACAACAGCGGATTAAAAATCCCAATGCCTAACGCTAACGCTACTACGATACCCTTCCTCAACGGTATAATAAGTTGATATCCATAAGCCTATGAAGTAGGTACCTAGAGGTGCCAGAAATAATTGTCAGTGCAATCCGAACTGATGATTGACACAATCAAAATAAGCCAATTTAGACCAGCTCATCCGCTTAAATACAATACCATCCAAACTGCCTAATATACATTAGTATCACGTCAATTATATTGCTTCGCGTGATCAGCCTGACGATTGGGCTAAAACAGTGATTCTCAACATAGAGCAAAAGCTGCTGAAAAGATCAGAATCTGCTAATCATCTGATTATAATAATAGGATCAGAAGATATTAACAGACAGGCGTCACGAGACGAAGGTGAGAGCTGATTTCAAACCCAGCTGTTCTGGATGTTCCCAAAATTGAGTGTTTTCACTTTCGTGTAACTGACTTATGTTGAAAGCGTAATTGCAACATGAATCAGAATCGCTGTACTTCTCTGACCCTTTGATTCATTTTGTTAAAGATCCAACTCCGAAATTTGCACATGGTAGGTACTATAGGGTGACGACATTCACAGCGGATCGGCTAGGCCCTAGAGGGGGCTCAAAAAATGCTCCAGGCGCTAGAGGGGCTTGATCGAGGAAATGTTGACAACCACCGGACTAAAAGAGAACAACTGACGAAAGACCAGTGAATTTGCACGTCTTGTATTATAATAGGCAGAAAATACGGAGTGAAAATACGACGTTTCATTTTCAAGTTCAGCATAAATATTTTCTGCGTTGAAATCCACAAAAATGGCTATAAACAGATAGATAAATATAAACAGCCATTTTTGGGGATAACTCTGATTCAGGCCCTTGGATATTTTTGTGGAGATGAGAGGTATTGGAGCTTGTTTGTACTTGAAAGAAGAGTAATTCCTGTGAATTTCATCAAAATCGTTAAAGCAGTTTACGGAAAAAGCTAAAAAATGTGTGAAAAACGACGTTTTTTCACCTGTTTTGAATATTTTCTCCCCTTAGTAATTGACCTGGAGGGCTTAAATTCTTATTGGATCATCCTCGTACATGTAGAAACCAATCCTCGAAATTGGAATTTTTCAATCCATCAATCATTTTTGTGGGGGCCGCAATCGTGGCCACGCACTGCGTGCACATTCATAGGTATGTCCATGCGTACATAAATACCTACGGACTTCCATACACTTTTCCAAAACGTAGAGAAAATTGATCAGATGTCGATTAGGACAAGTTCAAGGTGGTGTTTTAGAAATTGGGTTTTCTGCTGATCGCAATACTTTCCTTCCACCTTTCGGGTGGGCTGAGGAAAGTAAAAATGGACATTCTTTCAGCAATCTAATCAAGTCAGAAATAAATTACTAATGAGTGTCCATAAAAATGAAGGGAAAAGAACATTGTTCGGAAACAAAGTGATTCGTAATGCTCACAAATGGAAGTTGCTTTTTTTCACTGATTATTCTGATTAGGTACAATTTTTTGTACTATTCTGAGGCGTTGATTGGCAGAAAAATACGAAGGCTTGTGGAGCGCTTAGGTACAGGCATCTCCTATATGGCTGGTCTTGAACTAGTAGAAGAAGGCCTTTATGAAAAGCAATTTACCAAGCTTTGTCCGCCGTTCTCAACCAGTCGTTGAACTCCCTCGGACATTTTTAACAAGAATTAAATGGGCGTCCGAGTAATTCAACACCATCGTACCTACTCGAGGCGAATCATGTAGGTAGACCATCCACGGTTTCTCCTTTCGCGTTTCCATCCTGAAACCGCAAGGTTGATCGAGGCATCTGATGTAATGAGAGGAAACCAGGAAACATACTTTGTGGTTTTTTGAAGCACACAGTTTCAAATGCCAATGAGACGAAGATGAATCATGCAAATTCCAAGAAAGGATGATGGGACCTACTTTGTAACCTATTTACTTAGGGTACCTACCCATACGAACTTACTCATCTTGTTTTCTCACCCACCCTTCATCGATCCCTAAATGGTGAAGAGCAAGTTTTTTGATTAGTAGGTAATTGCTTATTCATCCATCCATTAGCAGTAGGTGCGTTTAATACAAGAAAATCGCTGATGAAGGAGTGTCAACCAAGCCAAATTTCTTTCACGAAGTAAGGACAGATGCAAGATAAACACGCATTCCTTAGAGGGTACATATTTACTCCGGAGTAGCTACCTTGTACTAATGCAAATATATATAGCTTCCTACCTTCGGTAGTAAGGAATCGAAAATTGCATCCAGTTCTGCAATCAAAAAGGCTTCAGCCGTTTGAGCCTGAAACACATCTGGCATCATTCGAGATGCGATTTTAAAATATATAGGTACCTACCTACACTCAGGGAGCAGAGACAGCTCGCTGAACCCGCCATTGTTCATACCTAAATGTATTCTCACCAATAGAAACTGAACATCTCAACTTCCCAAAATCGTTCTGGTATCGTTAAGTAGTCACGAAAAGTTCTTCCGTCCGTCGAGAATATTCATGTTTGTCATGAAGCGAAAAAACTGGAAAAACTTGTCATCCGGATTTGTTTTTAAAGGTACCTACGAACGCTATTCAATAAAATGGAAGACCGAATACACTCGAAGGAGACTTGCGTGTAGGTATACCTACACCTGAAAATCACCATTTATTAGGAAACACTTAGTTCATTTCATTTCATTGATCTCTTCATGAAAAACTGCACAACGAAGTGCGAACCTCCAATACAGACACACTTTTGCTTCCCCACTACCGTAGCAGAAAGCTATGTATTCGTGCAAGAAACAAAAAAAGTTTGTCATCCAAAATCAAAATTTCCACTTCCTTTTCACGTTTCAGAGCTTCCTAAACAATTTTGGTTCCGTGTTTGTCTGAATGTGCCTGTGGTCAATTCACGATTTCGCTCAAACTCGGAGGGTAGTTGGGGGCTGACTCCAAGACAATTAGGTAACTACGAATTTCGTAACGGCTGCATGGATAAGTAGTACCTACTACGCAAGCGCAAACTTGAACTTTGTTGTCATAGGGATGACTCCGGAACTATTCTACCATTTTCGCTGAAATGTTCACTATAAATAATTTTATACGTCCCTGTTACAAGAGTGAGGAAACTATACTGCCCACCCAACTTGGCATACTTTTTTTTATTACACTGAAGACACAAGAATCACTGATTCTAGTGCCTTCATACGTATTTTACACACATTTCTTTTAGAGACGAGAGAAGATGAACAAGAGATCTTCTGAATTTCCACTCATTCAAATCACTAGGAGACTCAAGTATGTGAGTGAGCTTGTGTGCACAATTTCGTGGAAACACAGATGTATTGTCAAAGTACATACTATAGGAAGCGAAACAAGTTGGAATTCGGAGATGGGTTCAAGGAATAATATATAATAAGTAGGTAGGTAGGTATATATAATCTTTTTTCCAACTTCCGACCTTAAGTAAAATATTGATACGTAAAGAGTGAGGGAATTTTCCGCTTAAATGAAGGAGGGGGGATGAATTTGAAGGACATAATTAAGTATTATGGTTCTGTAAGATGTGTCACAACATTCACCGTGTAAAGGCTTGGTGGGCAGAGGGCTGGTCCTCGGTATAGGTCAGACGAGGACAAAAGTGCATTCCTCTGACCTCTTCAAGGAATCATGCGAGTACAAAAACCTGCTTCGTCTTCTTTTCTCCCGCCGATTAGCGAAAAACCCACAAGAAGTGGTCACGGTCATCCGCGTCTTCCACCACCAAGTCTCATTAACAAGGCAAGAGAAGAGAACTTCGAGGAGGTTACAGATTATTAACCTTCCTTCCAGGCATTCGAGTAAAACCAAAGAGAGGAAAAAAAAAATGCAGGAGGTTTGGAATTCGCCATTTGCTGGGATTGATGGGGATTTGTTGGTTGAATGAGGGTTCTTTTTTAAAGTGTCTTGCTTTGGCCGTTTTTATGAGTTGATTAAAGGGGATGATCTTGTATGTTTGTAATGCGCTGAGAGGGTGGTTTAGAGGTATTAAAGCGTGATTGATTTATGGATTTGGTCATGTTTTGGAGTATAGAGACCAACTAGGTAATAGACGGGCAATTACCTTTAGCTATTGTTGAGGAAAACAAAGCGGAGAGTATCCAGATGTGCGCTATGTGCCGCCGCATGTTGTTGGGCACTTGAACGTCAGACAACCAAACCATCACAAATGAGGATCATGCTAGAACTGAGGGTCTGGAGAACTGGTGTCTGGTTCGTCTGGGTCCAGGTGGAAGGGGCCAGGGGCAGCGAGGTAGGCGGGAGTGGCGGCTCGCGAACCTTCCCACCGCGGCCTCCTACACGTTCTGGCTGGGGCGGATTTCTTAGCTCCCCGATCGAAAATCACCTATCGTAAATATCTACTCAAAAGAAGAAGGGCGAGCCATCTGAGACGATTTACCTTCGATAGGACCAGCCTTATATGAGGATATGACCTTAAGCATTCGACCTCGTTTTCCATTTCAGGTCCACCAAATAAGAGCTGATAGGTTCATTCGTCGAAGATCAGTACCGGGATATCAGGAATATAGGTTTTCCAAGTCAAATTGAGAATTTTCCTAATCAAATTGAGAATTTCCCAAATCAAATTGAGAACTTTCCAAATCAAATTGAGAACTCAGAATTTTTTTTTGGGTTGAGTTGGAGCGAATAAGGTGGTAGGTACTTAACTGAGAAGCCCAGTTCTTGTATTTTCGCTTTAACGGTAGCTGCATGGTGAATCCTGGCGTTATCCATAATTAAGTAGGTATTAGTAACCTCCAGCAGATTCTCGCGTAATTCAGTTAAGAATTCCTCAAACCGATAGTGCATCACAGTTCCCACAAGCGATTATTTTATGATGAACAATCTTTTCATTATTTATAGCAAGTAACAGCGTAACATTGCGGCCTCTGACTGTGGGTAGGTACGGTCAAAACAGCAGGGTGGTTGCGCCTTGAGCGAGCTTTGTACCTTCTCAAGTGCAGGTTGAACCCTGCCTCATCATTAAAAATGAAAAGTTCTCAATTTGATTTGAAAAGTTCTCAATTTGATTTGGAAAGTTCTCAATTTGATTTGGAAAGTTCTCAATTTGATTTGAAAAGTTCTCAATTTGATTTAGAAAATTCTCAATTTGATTTGGAAAATTCTCAATCTGACTTGGAAAACCTATATATCATATCGCAGAACCCCCCCCCCCCCCCCCCCCCCCCCCCCCTCCCCCGGATGACCCTCGGTTGATGAGGGGTATTGGATATGGATATCGTTTAGTACAAAAACAGCAGTATATAGGTACTTTCCTAACTCATTTGAGTTTCATCAGTAACTCAACCCAATTTGGAGAAAAAGTCGAAAGATTACAGAAAAATGAATGCACATTACAGAGAATGTTCCCTTAGATCACAGAATAGGAACCCTACTTCAAACCATTAGCGATCATAATTTATCTACTATGTATAGGTACAGGCTGTCCCGGAAACTGCTCTGCGAGAGCCCGGGAAATATGTTATACCTACTGCATGAGGCCGGAAGATGTTATACTGGATGAGGCAGCAAATTATGTTGGATGAGGCTGCATATGGGAAACATGTTATACTGCACGAGGCCGCAAACTTGAAATTTGTTTCCATAGCCTCAACTCCGGAGCTACTGGACCAATTTCGGTGAAGTTTCAGGGATTGTGAGGGTTAGCACCTAGACAGCCCCTACCAATTTCATCGCCGTTTGACAAGGAACTCGTAACGTGTACGCATGAGCAACGCGAATTTCCTGAAACTCCGATTTCTCAGTTCCTAATGGACCGATTTCGCTCAAATCCGGAGGATAGTTGGGGGCTGACTCAAAGACAATTACTTATGACTTCGTTACAATTGGATCATTAATAGCTACTGCGCATGGTCAAATTTGAAATTTTTAGTCATAGGGATAACTCCGGAACTATTCTTTAAGACTGCCACCCAAAGAGACAGTTCTTTCCTCCAAATTTAACCTTTTCCCACGCTACTATTGGTTCGACGGCGATGAAATTCATAAGGACCATCAAGAGAAGGGAGTCCACCGCACAACCCACGAGAATTAGGGTCGGAGTTTCAAAGCTCCCAAAACAAAAATAGTTTGGCGGGAATAAACAAAAGAAAGAGTCTTTGCCTCTCACTCGATTCCTACGTGCGGGAGCGAAAGGAAGTTGGCAGATGACACCACACACTTTTTTCTTCCCCTTTTTCATCCACTTCTATTTACTTAGTTGAAACCCTTCATATTGCACCTTTTAGAAAAGTTCTCCGTGAAACCTACCATTTTCCCATTGTGAACAAAACGAAATTGCAAGGTTCAAATGTGTTGTACCTTACGGCAGTTGATGAACCAGTACAGTGTTTTTCAGACGATTTTTGTTTTGTTTTAGGGAGGTGGTGGAGGGAAGGCACTCATGACCTCTATAACTCCTCCACGCATTAAATTTATCAAAAAGATCTTTCATTAGTAAGAGTCACATCGCCATACGTGGTCTCGATCTGGAACACCACAACTACAACACTACTGATACCGAATGATCTTTTAGCGAATTTTCGAAGAAAATGCAGCTATTGCA
>JAEMON010000006.1:24368611-24384004 GCA_030264115.1 Lygus lineolaris
GAATACATAGCTTCCCACCTTCGGTAGTGAGGAAGCAAAAATAACCATGCAAATTCCCATTGCACCTAGGTATGTATTGCACAGCTTTATTTTCTGACTCGTTTCTTATATATTTCCCAACCGCTGATTACGACTCAAACCAACTATTTAGGCAACAAACTCTTTAGTAGCTATTTAAGGCTCCATTGAATGGGATCGAAAGGGATTTCCTATTACGAAGTAAAGACGGTGGAGAGGCGAAGAGAACGGGGGTGGTTGCGACCTCGCCGCGATCTCTGGATGCAGGTCACCCGCCAAGGACACGCGATTTGCTCTTTATAATGCTTCTATCGCTACACAGTAACAGAACGGTCACCTGAGGGTGGAGCCAACTCTGAAAGGAAAGGAAAACCAAGGCGTGTCGACCACGACCAATGCTTGATACCAGCTTGATACGACCTTTTACTCACTACCTCAAATTATTATTGTTGAGCTAGGACGGCACCTTCATAATATGCAAGAGAACGGATTTTTATGCAGCTTAAATGTCCCAAATATGCCACAGAATATGTCGTAAAACCGATAAAATATGTAGCAAAAAACGTGTAAAATACAGGATTATAATGTTCAACACTCAAAAAAATCCTTATCCAATGAATGTTGTTGTTTAACAGTTAACGTTTAACCAAGAGTTTGAAGAAATTAGAGTAATATTAAAGTAAACTGCCGGTTATTTCAACGAATCAGTCGTATGTATTAAGGGATTTTGGTAGTGGGCAGCGAAAGGTCTCAATCTCTCAATTACTTGTTACGATTTCTTAACTTTTGTTTAAAAACGTCTAACATGGACATGGAATAAGAAGTTCGGTACCTACCTACTTAGTTACGAATCATTTCACCGAAATTAGTCTAGTAGTTCCGGAGTTACCTACCTATGCCTACGACAACTAATTTCAACTTTGCGCTTGCGTAGTAGCTAGGTAAGTACCTATTACCGGTCCAATATTGTGATGAAATCCATAGGCAATCGTCTTGGAGTTAGCCCCCAACTAACCTCAGAATTTGAGCGGAATCGGTCCATTAGGAACTGAGAAACCGAAGTTACAGGAAATACACGTTTGCACAAGCACACACGCTGCTAGTTTTCTGACGCTGATTAAATTAATAGGGGAGCGTCTAGGGCCTAGCCATCACAATCCCGTGATCCCGTAAAATTCAATCAAAATCGGACTATACCTTTGTATACTACCTAGGTACTTACCTAGTTTTGCCTTGGACAGGGAATTGACCGATAGTCACACATGGAACCAAAATTGTTAAGAAAGCGGTGAAACGCAGAAAGCAAGTAGATACAGATAGACATTTTGATTTTGGAGGTCTTTGTTCTTCGTCCTACCTTAAGTTAGTTTAATTTTTTCAAATAAACCAAGGAATAGGAATATTCCGACTTCCATGACATAAACATCCCTACTTCATACTTCCATGAGTTTGGAAGTTTCCTTCTTGGGAATAATCATTGTTGTTAGCGCTCCTAGCGCATATTCATACATTCATAGAGCTAGTTACTGGAAGTTTATAATATCCATGGAGAGGCGTCCACCAACCCTTGGATCTACGAACTTCAATTTTTGACAGTTGGTCACACTGATCTGCAATCTGCATTCTGCAACCTCCCTAGAGGTTCATATCGAGCGCCGATGGCGCGGAAATTGCCGTCCTTGCAAATTATTCCAACGTACCCTTCTCAGACCTAGTGAAACACATGAAAATACAAAGAGATATATCATGGAGAACCGAACACTATAGAAGGCTGATAGGGAGAGGGGCTTGGACCAACCACATCATACCAGACCCCCTGAACAAGCCATGGTACCGTGGAGTAATAGAATCGACAACATTCTTTACAGTTGCAAACAGGATACTATTTGGACACGGGAATACCCCTCTGTTTCAACATCTCATGAGACACAGGGACGACCCCTTCTGCCCTCACTGCCCTGACAGTCATGAAGTGGGTGACGTCAACCACATCCTTAACCATTGCCAGAGAACCCGCAGGTCATTAGAGGAATTTAGGAACCTAAAGCACATCACCACCAACACCATACAAGAACACATAAAATCTAATTTCGACGCCACAACTCTTAAAGATATTTTCAATTTCCTTAAAGACAATAACATTACTTTATAACCATCTCACACCCCCTCCTCCTATTCATCTTCCCTCCCACCCACCACTTATCTCTCCCCAACTGCGAGAATTGAACTACAACGATGAGCATTTGCCCGCCAACATTAACCAGTCATCTTCGAATTCTACAGCTACCTATGCCTTATCATGGCTGCAAGGCCGAAGGCAATATAGATCCGAAAAGGATGGAAAAGCACACACACACACACACTCCTTGCAAAAAATATTGTTTTTGTTTGTCCTCCCCTCCAGAGTTAAATTTTGTTAGATTTCCTAGTTCCAACATAACTACTAGGTACCTAGTGTAGTTGAAAGTGTTTTTCTGTTCTTCCTACTTGTCACAGCGCTTTCGTAAGCTTCAAGTACATAATTGGGATTTTTTTAAATGATTTATACTGTTCCGCTCCTCAGCTCTTTTTTTCTACTGAGCTAAGATCCCCCTTGTTTTGGGATTCGTGGCATTGAGAAACATTATTTTCCCTTGTTTGAAGTGTTGTAGGTACCTTGTTGCTTTTCCAATCCCTTTGTTCATTAAATGAGCACTCAGTGATAGCTTTTTTCGGTGTACCTCCCTAACTACACTTGGATTATTGCGTTTATTACCTTACGAACCATAGTTCTGTACCTACATTCGCAATTAACGAGCAAGTAAGTGCAAATCTTTGTCAAATTTCGGTACCTAAGTAGGTAGTGCATGAAATGAACCTTTTTAATGTGTTGAATATCCAAACGCCTCGGATTGTTTTAGGTACCTATTTTTTTATTACTCCTTGGTAAACTTAAATTTGGACAGTCAAACCCTACGACCTGTTCAGTCTGCAATGAGTCATTAACGGATTGGATTGGACGTTTTTTAAATACCTAGATTGAGTAATACCTACCTTTACTTGAATGTAACTAAGGCAACTGCCTAGGTACTCCCAACTTCCTTTTCTCCTTAGCACCTAGATAAATAGGTATTTACTTCACTATTACAAAATATTGCGATTTAAATAATAATATTGTTTCAGTGGAAGGATTTGAAGACATAGATATGAACGCTATGTTGGATGAGATTGAAGAGGAGTCGAAAGACTTCGCCAAACCAAAAATCGCCATGAAGAAAGTCCTCATCGACGTAAATGTCCCCTTCCTTGACATTGATGGCCCAACTAAGGAATCGCCCAAGACTGGAGACAAAATGAAAGCACCTCCCATGAAAGATCAGAATCCGAAATCCGAAAGTGTTGTCCACTCGGGGGACACAGATTCATCTGAAGATGAAGAAAATAAATATTTCGAAGAACAGACTTACAATTCTTGTGGTTCCGATCTCAGGTGAGATGGTACTATGCCCAGCACATTAACGATTTGTAAAAATTGGAATAGACTCTATCTCATATACCTCTATGTAATTTTAGCGAATTTTCAAAAGTCAATAATAACAAAATAAAGGATGAGTTCGTTGGCCAGAATTTGTTGAGTACTCAAATTTAAAAAAATCAAATTTTGAAAAATAAGGGTCAAATACGTGTTTTTGAGGTTTTTTGTGTGTGTAATTCACCATTTTAAACATAGGAATATAAATATTATGGTACCTACATTCGGAATCAAGATGAAGAATCGAAATGATTCTTTGAAAATTCGCTCGTTAACTCATGCTGCATGACTGGAACGTTAACCTTATTCCGTTATTAATTTGTTAGATTTCGTTTTATTCAACCAGCGGTATGCTTACTACTTGAAAATGTTGCAGGAAGTTGATGAAGAAAACGAGTGGAGGATCCAGTAGTTTTACTCCAACAGTCTCTCCGAAGGTACCGGAAAAATCGAAACCCACCAAATCGCCTAACCATTACGTTTTTGGCCTCAGCAGCGATCCTGTGAAAAAACCAGCGTCGGAAGATAAGCAGTCGGCTAATAAAAATTTTGATTCATACAGGGATCCAATCTTCGGCTTGAGTATAGTGTAAGTAGTTGTGCGACTAATATTCAAAAAGTACCTCATGTAAGTATCTACCTACATAACCAAAATACATGGAGCTCAATTTTCCACTCTGCTGCTCTAGATCTCTTGTTATATGACTGATCAACTGGAACTAACCAAAGATTCGAAAATTGTTGGATCCATCCCAAGAGATGGGTATTATTCGTATCGTGAATAGGAATACTAATTTTAGATTTTCTGTGAAGAATTATATTCACTCCCTGTGAATATGAATAATGAAACGGAAAACTTTGCAAATATTCACTAAAATGGTGAAAACACGATTCACAGAAAATCCTGCGATTAAAAACGTAGGTATTCAAATAACTTTTCTAATCCTCTCCACTCAGATATCCTCCCTACAGCCCTACTCTGGGTCACACCTCCCAAAATCTGAAACTTCTCAACACACCTCATATCTACCACTACGATCATGTTTGTTTAGTAAGAAGTTTGTTCCAACTGAAATCTGTTATTCAAATTACATTTGAATAGCCTGAAAGTCGTTTCCTAGGTCAAAGGTGCATCTTCGACTTGTAAATTTTCGAATATTATTCAAATTCCTCTGTTAGTTGGAAAAACCCTTCCTAAATCGAGTGTGTCGAACTCCTCAATTATTCCACGCAGGTAGGTTTTGGGTTTAAGAGGGCTTAGGTACTATTAAGCAGTACTTACTATTGAACTTGCCTGATAATGTTGGATGGTTGCAAAGGTCAAAAACTTAATTTTCTAGGTTGCTTGATGATTTGGGCAGCTAATTAGCTATTTTACTAGTAAGTGGAACTTTCTTGGGTTTTGCAGGGCATCCATAAACAGAACATATAACCATTTTGAATATTATTATTTGAAATAATGAATCGAAACGCATCAACAACCATTTCTAATATTATTGTTTGAAATAATAAATTTAAGCACTGCCAGTTTAAACACTGCCTACGTACAAAATAAGCTGGGGCATTCCGGTGAATTTGGCCTTTTTTACTTCAAATTCGGATTCAGAACCCTCAAAAACCTCTTGAGTTCTAATTTTCAGCTCAAAATGTTCATTATGTTGGCTGTAAAACTGGTGAGAAGATCACGCGTGACATCATCTGTTCTGATGAGGGTGCCCACTAGGCAGGCGCGGGACGGGTGACGTCATCTGTATCGATTTTATGACTGTCGTTTTCGCTCCCTTCCAATCATCGCACCCATCCTTGCCTCTGGTGCCCTAAGGTTGAAAGGCCTCTCTATTCAGTGTGTCGTTGGACAACCTTTTTTTTCAGCTCTCCTGAGTGTTAAAGCACACAGAGTGTTACATTCTGTCTTGATGAGCAGATTGGAGGGGATTCCCAGTAATTACGGCTGATGCCTGTTGCTTTTCTGGAAACTGTGAAAACTGTTCTTGTTGTTTCGTAAGGGTTTTTCATTCCAAGCCCACCTAAACTGAAGGGCAGCTCATGCTCAATTGCTGGAGTCTAGAGTCTGATTCCGTCTTGCAGTGGGATAATATCCCAATATATTATATTATTATAACATTCATCACAGTCGTCGACTAGGTACTACCCTCTGGACAAAGCTCCACTCCCGGTGTAGGGATTTCACAAACCCTGCATGCACTGCCTGAGGGCTTTTGACAGCTGCTCCCGCAAACTTCCCTGCACCGTCGACAAAATCTGCTACCTTTCTTTGATTAATCCTTCCTTGATGAATCATTAGTGTACTATAATAATATTGCTCTTATTTGAAGTAGGTAGGCGCCTATTCAAGGGTTTCAGTCCTAGAACCTATGACTTCCTTATTCTTTTGCAAGCAAATTGAGTCTCGTTTCGGGTTTTCTTTGACATCCCTTTCTGTTTTTGGATGGACAACCCCTCGTATACATTAAATCTTGACCTGTACCATCGATATAATGTTAGGATAGAGGGAGTACAGAAGGTTGGACAGAAGCGCCTGCAAGCTGATAGGAAAATGGTGGCGCCCTGGGCTCTTTCCAGGTGTTGAAAAATCAACTGTAGCTCACTTTCTACTCTAATTGAATCTCTTTGAATAGATCGGTTATATATGGAAAGAATTAGTGTTTCTGAAGACAACTGAACAATGTGTGACATATTTTCGTCATGTCTATGAATGAATGTGTCTTGAATGAATCTGTAACTGCAGATAACCTTTGCTCATTGGCTCCTTTAGAGTTCGCACTAAGCATAATGTCTAATGGCATCGAGGATCATTACTAGGTTCCCCGACTTCAGTGCTCTCTCTTATCTCAATGACCTGTACCATACGACTAAAAAGAAGAAAGTAGCTCTACTGATATAAGTAGGTGTCTATAATAATATCTCGGAGAATATCAGCCGAATTGGAGCTTCCTGTATTTACCTTTCCATCTTGTTATGTGTAGATAGGTACCTACCCTAAACGGTTGAGGGATTTTGAGTGAATTAATACAAAATTTTACAATGTCTTTCTTTGTCAATCATTAGGAACCCTCTACTTTCTTCTGCGACGATGAAAGCCAGGATGACAGGACGGACACCAGTCAGTTTCTTCAAATTGAAGAATCACGTTGAGCACGGAGACCTAAAAACTGACTGGGTTATCGGTGGAGTGCTTGTCAACAAGTCACCCACTAGAGTCTCTCAAAAGGTTAGAGTTATTCCCAGAAACTACTTATTTTATTTATTACGAGTGCCTATTTACTAGTAGGACCCTCTAGTTAGTCATAGTGGCGAAGCCAAGGGTCATTTAGCTAAGGGTACCCATGAACAAATTTCTTGGTTGAGTGGAGTAACATGTTGAGTGCAGGGGTACCTACCCGCAGACCAAGGCACACCTAAAGGACCCTCAAGGGTAGACTGTCACACTATTTTGCTGAAATGTGGATTATTTAATAATTTTCCAACGTTATTTTGATGAACATCGAAACCTGCCCTCAACCTCGGAACAGTTTGACTATGAATAGCGATGCTTGCACTCAAGATTAGACCATTCATGGCTGAGGGCGAGGGTACCCTTGGAACTGAAGGACGACTATTATGTGTATGTATTTCGCCCTGTCTCATTCAATTCTAATGATTGAAAACTACTTATTTAAAGTTGCTAAATAAAAAAGTAAGTTCTTCTCTTTCAAGTTTTCGAGCTATGGCGTTTTTAGAATTGCATCCCCTTTGAAGGGGACTTCCGCCAACTTTCGATTCACAACTAGAAATCCCTAGTGGACACATTACCTAGTACATTCACACAGGACCTAGGACAGTCAAATTTTCATCGGTAATTAGGACATCCTTGGTCTGTAATTCACAGGGTAATAAATACATGATTTGGACTCTGAGTGACCTGAAGACTGGACTGTTGACAGCCTCGCTATTCCTCTTTCGCCGAGCATATGATCAGTTGTGGAAAACTCAAGCGGGGGCTGTGATCGGCGTTTTGAACCCCAGTCCCCTCAGCCAAAAGTAAGTAGGACTATTGGAAGAAGGTAAAAACGCCTCAATTACCTCTTCCTGGTTTCTGCTCAGTATTTTTTATTCATTTAAATTACATTCGCAACACAATATGTTTAGTGATACTTGGCGTAGATTCCAAAATATCGACTAAATCGCGATTTTAATATGTCCAAATTCTTTTGAGGCGTTGTTTGGGTTTAAGAAGAGCTTCCTGTTATTAGATTTGAGGTAGCAATGGGGGAGAAACGGACCACTACTCATAGGAATCCCAGGAAAACGGACTGGGATTCATATAAGCAACATCTCAAAGGAAATCTAGTGGCAGTGAAAACCTCCATCAGGAATAGGTTAGATCTGGAAGTGTCAGCCAAGCAGTTGAACGAGGCAATTACGGTTTCAAGACAGCTGCACAATTACGACTAGGACTTCAAATAGGGATGTGACCTGGTGGTAGGAAAGAGAAGGAGGCTCGTGGACTCTTCAATAGGGCAAAGAGGACAGGGGATTGGGAACAGTCCTGGCAACCTACAACATGGCTATTAAGCATGCAAAGAAGGGTTCTTGGAGGAGGTTCTGTGAGGGGGTTGAGGCCACCTCAGAAAGAGCTAGACTTCAGAAGATTCTTACTAAGTGTCCTACTAACCCTAGTGGCACTCTGATTAAAGACATTATACAGAAAGTGTGGAGGATACCCTAGAGGTACTTCTGGACACGTACTTTCCAGTGTCCACATTGGTGACAGATGCATTTCCTCAAGTAGAGGACCAGGAGGGAGTACAATTGACCAATACCTCATGGGAGAACTGGGAGATAGCTAAGCTGTGTGTGATGTACAATACGGTGAGCAAGAGACACTTTCGAACCCTATAAATCAACAGGTCGAAATGGTATCATATCTGCTTTTCTACAGCAGGGAGAGGAGGACCTAGTGTTGAACCTGTGCAGGCTCGTTGGAGCAAGTTTAGCCTTTGGCTATATACCAAACTCCTGGAGGGCTGTGAATACCTGAGGCCATTCAGTTTGTCTTAATTTCAGTTGAAGACACTGGAGCGACTGGTACCTACGTAGTTTCGTGAGGGATACTTACCTCCTCCAAAACCCACTGCATTGGGAGCAGTATGCCTATCTAGCAAAAAAGTCGTGTGAGACAGCTCTACACCACTTAGTTGGAAAGATAGAGAAGGTTTCAGACAACAAGCATATAACACTTGGTGTCTTCTTAGATATCGAGGGCACATTCAGCAATACCTTGTTTGGGTCCATAACTAGAGCGATGGAATGGCATGGAGTAAATGGTACTATTAGTAACTGGGTACTGACCATGCTGAAACATTGCTCAGTTGAGGTAACAATGTTTGAGAAAGAATTGTGGTGACTACCAAGAGGGGGTTGTCTCAGGGAGGAGTCCTGTCTTCTCTACTGTGGGACCTGGTGCTGGACAGTCTTATCCAAGCGTTGAGTGAGGGAGGATACTTGGTCATTCTCTCACAGGGCGGATTTCAAAGCACGCTGTAAGAGTGGATGCAAAGCTGTGGGAATCGTGGAACAATGGTGTTGTGAAGAGGGGTTACGAGTCAATCCTCAGAAGACCGTAGAAGTCCCATTTACAAGGAAACGCATTCAACAGATTTCTTGGACTCTTACAATGTTTGGCGAGAGCTTAGATGTGAAGGGAGAAACTAAATATCTAGGAATCTTACTGGATAGTAAGTTTACTTGGAAGTCACATCTTAAGGCTGTCTGCAATCGCTGAATGTGTACTCAGAGAGCCTGCGGCAGGACATGGGGGCTTACACCCAAGATGGTCCACTGGCTCTACGCTACAGTAGTGAGGCCTGTAGTTCTTTACGGGGCTCTGGAAGTGGAGCAGAGGAGTGATTGTGAGGAACTAGGAATGGTTCAGAGACTGGCTTGTCTCTTTATTACTGGTACAATTAGGAGCGCCCCCACTGCAGGGATGGTGACCTTGCTTAGACTTCTGCCTCGGCAGGTCTGCAGACAATGATTCAGGCATCAGCTACAGCTGTGGCTCAAAGACTGCTAGCACTGGGTGACTGGAGAGAAATATGCTCTGGGAGACATGCTGGTATTCTTATACTGACACTCGGACTAGACATTCTTCGTATGAGGAGTGATTCCACTGCTCCTGGAAATGACTATTGGAAGAAATTCAAAGTAAGAATCACTAGCGACTGGACGGGAGCAAGGCCTCCAGATAGTTTTGGGGACATTGTGATGCAGGAAGGTAGGGGCTGGTGTAAGTGGTGAGGACACGCATTGAGGCATCATGGCCACTGGGTGTACTAGGTGGAGCTCTTCGTGATAAGATTGTTTGGCTGAAAATCTGAGGAGGAACATCAGAAGGAGGGCCATCCGCATTTTCTCGGATAGCCAAGCAGCAATGTAAGCTCTTGCAGCGCCTCAAACCAGTTCCAGACTGGTTAGGGGGTGCTGGGAAGACCTGAATGCCCTGGGAGAAGAAAACAAAATCACCTTGATGTGGGTGGGTTCCAGGGCACACTGGAGTTCAAGGTACCGAACGAACAGACTGGCTAGCCCGACATGTGCCTCCACAAACTTTTTTGGGCCAGGGCTTGGGAATGGCCAAATGCTCGGTTACAACCGCCTTGTGAGACTGGGTGACACAAGAACACAAGCTGTATTGGGAAACCACACCACAGCAAAGCTATGGGAAATTCACCATGGCAACCCCATGCAAGAAGAGAAGGAAAACTGCACTGGAACTACCTAGGAGCGACTCCTGTGAGTGACTCCTATGAGACTCTTGGTGGGAATGTTGACTGGACACAGGTGCTTCCAGAAGCATATGAGTAGGATTGGGACCTTCACAGGAGACCAATCTTGAAGACCTTGCCTTGAAGATGAGGAAACTGCCTCCCACCTCCTATTCAAATGCCTCGCACTCGAAGCCAAATGGTTCATGATCTTTGGGACATCAGAACCAGAGGAAATTGCATCGGCGAACAAACTAGTCGGGAGGATCATCAATCTTTCGGAAGGAGTGGGCAGGTCCCCAGGTCTTTAGGATGAACTACAGGGCAACGCTGCGCACAAAAAGCCACGGTTTCAAAGCGGCCGAGGGGGTTTGACCCCTCCTCAGTCCCTGACTAATATCTAATCTAATCAATCCCCATTTCGTTATACATTCAGTTTTTCAAAAGAAAATTATACGGTTTTTTAACGCAAATTTTAATTTTTTGACTTTACCATTAGAAAGAACCCATAAAATAGAAGGAGGGGATTTTTGAGATGAAGTGTTTTGAAAAGTTACCGTTTTAGAACTATGAACTAATCACTAGGTCCTACCATTTATCGACTTGACATATTAGTTAGGTCTCGAATGGGTTACGAGCCAGAGCTGTTGACTATTTTGGTTGTAGTGTCCAACATTTCATATCGGGAATTTACTCTAGGACAATTTATTTTTTTTAGTTCACATCAAACACAACATTATGTTCACATATTCACTTTCCTAATTATGCAAATTTTTTCATACCCTTTTCAAGGTACCTACCTACCTCAAAAATTATATCCTAAAAATTGGTTTCATTTTCGCTTTCCACGTGAGTTTTTTCATTCTTCATTTAAATGTTTTAGTGAGAAATCTGGCAAGTCCAAAGATCAAGCTCAGCTGTCAATCAACGACCCTGATCAAGTGATGATGTTGGGACGATCTAAAGATCTCGGTACCTGCAAGGGAAAGTTGGTAAATTTTCATTATTTACACGGATTTTCTCGATATTATAAACTATTGTTATGATTCTCTAAATCGCTAAGCCTTCACTAAAAGTAGACATACACACTGTAGTTCATCTCAGACTCAGAACTCAGCACTTAAATTTGACCAACCCATCTCTAAATCACCTGCTATAACAAGCCTGCCAGTAATAACAATAACACATGGATTTGCCCCCAAACCCCAACACCACTCTCCCTCTCTTTCCTTTACAGTGAACAACACTGTTTTACTGACTTGTGCAAGATAGTCCAATCAAAATGTCACTGATGACCTGCCGTCCCTAAAATTACATACAAATGTTTTCTTCACAATTTCTTTACCTTTCCACTGCCATCTATATACCATTTTCGCTGACCCATCAACTGCTTATAGCCCTTCGGATTATTCAATTTCAAGTGCTTTATGTACTCCGACTCTTCAAACTTGCCACAGTCACTCGTAGATTGGGTACAGAGCTCAGGATTCAGCTTTACTGGAGGAATGCGTTGGTTGTCCCAGTGCCAAAGTACTCCTCCCCTGAAAAGGTTAGTGACTTGCGACCAGTGAGCATACTACCTGCTACGTCCAAAGCATTTGAGCATTGTTTATTGGACCAAATCGTGCCTTTTGTCAACTTGCATGGCTTGTTTTCTAAATTCCAATCAGGTTTCAGACTTAAGCACAGTTGTGAGTCTGCGCTGATTAAAATTACCGAGGATATCAGACGTGGCATTGAGGGTGGCCAATGCACTGTTCTAGTCTTGCTTGACCTAACCAACGCTTTTGGACCTGTTAATTATACTCTACTTCTTAATAAACTATCGGTTTTCTTTAATTTCTCGTCTAGTGCTTGCTGTCTCATTGGATCTTATCTGTGTGGCCTTAGTCAGGCTGTCGTCTTGCAGGGTGACTCCTCTGAGAGATTGACCATAGATGCCGAAGTACCTCAGGGATCGGTCCTCGGACCACTCCTTTTTTCAGCTTTTATCAATGACATGCCTGCTACTCTCACCTATTGTCAATTTCATCTTTATGCAGATGATACTCAACTGTACAAGCGCAGCTTGACTGACCACAAATCTTTAACGAGCACTATAGATGATATCATCAATGCTAACCTATGCGCAATTCATTTGTGGTGTGTTGAGAACGGATTATTGATCAACCCCCCAAAAAAAGTCAAGCTGTCATTGTCTATAAATCTGATATTTCCACACCAACCTTGCCTTCGCTCCTCATCAATGGTTCTCTGCCCACTCTTACAGTCTACTGGGAATGGATAGTTTAACATATCTTCGTGTGCAGGCAGCTTGTTTTGTTTTCAGAGCTGTCCATGGCAGTTACTCCCTGTACATCAGTGACCTTTTTCAGTAGGGCGCAAAATCTGAGTGTTCCTGTTCTTGTTGGTCGGGTGATGAGTTGATCAATCACAGTTGCGGCTGCGAAGATATGGAACTCCCTTCTTCACTGCATAGGACCAATAAGTTCAAAAAACGGGTAACCCACTAACCACCACCTCCACTAGCAATTTTAGCGTTGGGAGCATCGGTCCTATCTTATCTTTCCCTAGGGGGATGAGGTGCCTTTATGCCAATTTGATTTTTTTAAAGGACGTGGAAAATTCGAAATTACGAAATTGAAATTCATATGAGTACTATAGCCAATCCCCCTAGTGAATTGAATAACAAGAAAAATGCCGCAAACCGCATCAAAATTGGCCAAAATTAGCTTCGAAAAATGGGAAAAACTGAAGAAGGTAGGTACATCACTCCCTTGGCCCCTCAACAGAATTCACCAATAACACGTATTTTGATTTAAATCTCGTGTACCAATGTTGGCTGCCCTCAGACGCCACAAGTTCCATTCACGCAGCATGGGTTGATGAGCGAATTTTCAAAGAATTATTTTGACCACTTTTGAGGGTGATTCTTATAGGACATTTCGTGTTGATTCCGGATACACATTTTCCTATGTTTAAGACGATAACTTACACCAAAAACCATCAAAAACACGTTTTTGACCCATTGGAGTACTCCGAAAATTCTGGCTAACGAACTCCCCTCTCTTTGGTTATTATGAAATTTTTTGGGTTTTTTTAAATCGATTCCATGGATAGATATCGTCTGGAGTGACACATATATAAACATTTATAATATAATGTACAACTTCAGGAGTCGTTTTAGAATGGTGTAAAACAGATTTCCATGAAGACAATTTTTAAATTTTTGTATTACTAAAACTGAATTGAATTTCTTCGAAAATTCGCTAAAAAGTGGAAACATACCACCCTTCCCCCCAATAAATATGTATAATATATCCCTATGGTATCACATGTTAGTATTGTATTATATTTGTACTTGTAGGGTCTCTCAGGATTCTATGATGCAAAAAAACTTGAATAATCAGTTTCGAATTATTAATATTTTTATGCATGTTTGTACTCTCACTTTTTAAAGGAAAAAAGACGGGAATGAATGCCAAGCTTTTGTGAACGCGAGGGAGTGCGGGTTTTGTAATTACCACGTCGCATCCGCCTACAGAGACTACAAAGGTAGAGCTGAACTTCAATCGCCGACTTGTGGATCTATGAAGTCGCTTCAGAACAAAGTCCTTGGCAAAAATGAGGTATGTCCTTCTCCTTTTGGATTATGATCAAACGAATATTATATTATAGTATTTGTATTTTTTCACAATTTTTTCAGAGGGCATTTATTTTTCCTTTTTCCGTCTGGGTTTCAATGAATTTGCCGATCTTCATCAGGGTTTGGTATTTTTGTTACCTAGCGAACGTTGTTCGTACCATTTATAAGGTATCGACAAGTTCAAGTACCTACCAGAGCTATTATTACGGATAAACTGAGAAATATAAGTAGGGTGGTACCTAACTAAGCAATTCTAGACTTTGATACATGTAATAACGATCCATAAATCTTATTGTAGGGAGGCTTTCTGATATAGTGTTTGGCAAACTCCATTTTTCAATTTCTTTTAGCATTCGTAGTAAATGAGGCTTTAACCACTCAATTCCCATGTTAAACCATGTCATTGTACCACCTTAGTAGTCCCTTACATTTTCTTTTGTTTTTTTTTTAATCTTGATATCAACTTTATTAATCATTATTCATTTTCATTGATTCAGGTTTTCTATGGTGGTAAAAGTTACGTGGCACAGCCTACTAAAGGAAGTAGTAAGAAGGTGTTGGAACAAGACAAGAAGCGTTTGGTTAACTTGGGGGGCCTAGGGCCTAAAGAACCAGCCAAACCTTTGGATCCACTCTCTGCGAATCAGTTGAGCGCACGATCTGTATCGTTGCTCAACATGTTGGGAAAATCTACATCTAGCAATAAGTAAGTCAGATAATTATCATTCTGTACATTGTGGTTTTTTCCCAATTTTGTTCAATACATATAAAGATTCCCTCCCTACTTTTCGAGAAGGTGCGCGCTTCAAGTGCTGTTATGTCCAAGGAAGTAGGAATATTAAGTATTCTTATTATTCCTTTATTCAAGCTCTACAAGAAAATCGCCATCAGCTCTCTTCCCCAAATTAAGTTCAGCAATGATAAATTATGTTTCCACTCCTCAGAGAAGAGGAAGTGAGTATCATGTGAGATTATATTGATCAAATTCAAGAAAATTGTTAAAGGATGATAGGTTGTGAGGGGGACTTTGGAGTCAAAGACATTTCGGACCCCTCCCCCTCCACTTTTTATCAAAACGAAGGAGTTTGCTATATTCTATCTTGGAAATGTTATCAGGCGTCAGCACGTCATTTCCAAGGATGTTATGTCTGATTCGGCCCAGTGCATCACAGTGGCACATGATATGTTCAGCACCACCTGTTTCCGCTTCACAGAACCAACCCTGTTGTTAGATTGCTTACTTTCTTCAGGTAGTATCGAAGAGGGCATGGGGCCTGTAACAGGCCTAATGGTGATTTTCCTGAACGATCAAAAGCTTGGAAAGTTAACGTAGCTGCTCTGAAAGTGATCACTGTGAACAACAACTAGTATCTGTTAGGTACCTACCTGGAAGAAACATGTATTTGGCAGAAAATATTACATGACAATTTTGGTTTATTATTTTCAATAAT
>JAEMON010000006.1:24394197-24406564 GCA_030264115.1 Lygus lineolaris
TTAGAGTATTTCTTTTGAGTACTCATGAGTATCGATACTTTTTATCTTATATTTCACTAGTATCGAATAATCGATTCAAGTACTTGAATGAGTACTGGTATCGATACTATCTTTCGATATCCCATCCCTAGTCAAAAATCGCTATTAAAAAAAAAACGCGTTGTTTGAGGTTTTTGGTGTTAATTACCATCTTAAACATAGGAACATATGTGGTATGTTCGGAATCAGCGTGAAATTTAATATAAGAATAACCCACCAAATCCACGTTCATTTTTGCACGGGAGAAGGGGGAAATGTTAGTGAATAAAATAAAATTAGTGAGGGAATAGCGAGGGTGAACAGCGAGTGGGAGCAGAGAAATCAAACCGGTTTGGTTTCGCCGCTTTGCTCTTTCAATGAACGCATGCTCGTTCATCGGGCACACTTCCACTCTGCGCGCCCCCATTTAAAGTGCACTGTTTGTTTTTGACGCTTTCATCGTTACTCGTTGCTCTTCGCTCTTTCATCCTGCACTCTGCTCGTAAGCACGGTAAGCATAAGAAGGAGCGCAGAGTGGGGCAGCGCCTCAAGGCCGAGCAAAGATAAGAGCGAAGAAATCAAGCCGGTTTGTTTTCGTCGTTCTTATCCCAACAGGCAAAATTGGGTTTAAAATGCAACTTGAACACCTCTTTAGCAATTTTTGCTGTACTTTATCTAGCAAGTAGTCGAATGTCGTAAGTAATATCCAGCCAAAAATATTTATAAAACCTGTCGGAATCTTCTCGAAGTTCATCGTACAAATGATGAAATTCCCTGTGTACATGTCTCGATTGATTTATTACGTGAATCCCTTCCACATTTCGTCCCGAAGTAAATACCACAATCTCAATGACGGGTTTTCCGCAAAGAAATAATAATCATCCATCGTCTACCTAAGGATTTGAACTGTACAGACTCTCGATCCACTCTGAATTCACCAACTCTCTGCTCTCTTCGCTCCTCTCTTTGCTCTCTTTTATCACAGCTCCAGTCTGTAAGCACCCTTAGGGTGCGCTAATAGCAAGGAAAGGGAGAGCAGAAAACAAACGCAGGTAAGCATATGAATGAGCGCAGAGTGGGGCAGCGCCTCAAGCTCGAGCAAAGATGTGACCAAAGATAAGAGCGAAGATATGAAGCCAGTTCGTTTTTTCGCTCTTATTGCTGGTCCCAACAGGCAAAATTGGGTTTAAAATGAAATTTGACCACATCTTCATCAATTTTTGCTGTACTTTATCTAGCTAGTAGTCGAATGTCGTAATGTCCATCCGAAAATATTCCTAAATTCTGTCGGAAACTTCTCGAAGTTCATCGTACAAATGATGAAATTCCCCATGTACATGTCTCGATTGATTTATTACGTGAATTCCTTATTTTTTTCTCCCCGAAGTAAATACCACATTCTCAATTACGGGTTTTTCGCAAAGATACAACCAACGTCTGCCTAAGGATTTGAACTGTACTGACTCTCGCTCCACTCTGAATTGGCCAACTCTCTGTTCTCTTCGCTCCTCTCTTTGCTCTCTTCTCTCGCTTTTATCTTCTCTCTCCTTTCTTCGCTCCAGTCTGTAAGCACCCTAAGTCACTGGTGAAGAATTGTAGTTCTCTAGCTGGTTTGCAAACAACAAACTCTGGACTCTGAGGGGGAAGTAAAACAACTTCTATTAAACCTCATCTCCAGGAAAACAAATCAGCTAAACACCATAAAAATAGTCATTTTTCGGGTTTCTCCGGGAGAGGAAAGTATTGTGAAGCCTCGCACCTGATGTTCTCTGATTATATTTCTATCATGAATTTATTTCGTTAGGCACCAAGCTTTCCTAGAGTTGTACAATATTCGATGTCGGTTTGACATCTTTTTTTTATCTTTTTCTACTTAACGTTATTTAGATTTACATGTGTGCATGAACAACTTTGACATGATAAATCATCATAGATGAACTCCATCTCTTCGAGCAACCACTCAATCCTAAATCATGGCTAGAATGCCGACCATCAAGAAATAAGGGAATAGGTAGGCCTGAATAATATGGACTACAAGAGTTTTTTACAAGTGGTAAGTTTTATTTATAACTTTTACATAGGTATCGTAGAAAGCAAGGCGTCTAGGAGTACCCATGAGGGAAGTAGTGAGAACCTGAAACAAATAGAAACAAATTAGATCAATCGGAAATTATAAGCTCAGACAATCCTTATAATCTTCCTTATGGAAGAGTCCATCGTAACTACAAAAGAGTGTTCCTAAAAAGCTGTCATTTCATCGGAAGCACTCGTTTCCTGTACCTAATCGGCTTGTTGGTTACGATGGATCCCTGTAAGGTAGGTCGTATGTGAACAACGAAAACGTACCTACTTTTATTATTTATTTTTAAATGAAAATAGATTCCATAATTCCAATTTTTACACCAACTGCACTCTTCTACGATAAGTAGTTTTCTGGAACGTGAAAAATTGAGAGTGCAATGTGCCAGCAGACTATCCAATCCTTGCAAGAACAAGATGAACTGAATGAGTTGAAGAAAAACAGATGGATCCCGATTGATGACTTTGGAGAGGATACACCCACACTAAGAATAGACAAATAACAGGGCAATTATTACCTGTCCCCTTTATTCTCTTAACAGATATATCTCAGGGAGAGTTTATTCAATTGTAATATTAATATATGAGGGGTTTCCGATGATCAGATGTGGGCGAGAAGAACGTGTGTAGGTGGAGATAAAACTGCAAGACATAAGGCCCCCCTTACTTGCATAGTGGTTCCTAGTAGTTACTTAGAACGCGATGTTTTTCTTTCAAAAGCCGAATTGGACAGTTTCAATAACTCTGAATCCAATTTTCTGGTAAAAGTGCAAATATTAATAGTTAGGTTACCTACCAAACACTCTCGTAAACTCTCTTTTCACTATACGTATGGAAACATTATTTGAACTATTGAAGAAGACGGAAGTACAGAACACTGCATAATGGAGTGCCTGGAATATGCTGTCGAAAGAGCAGCATGCTTCAGGGACATAGCTAAGGAGCTCAATAACCCATTCAACTATACGCAAATAATCTCAGGATGTCTGACAATGTACAAAATATTATTTGATTTTGTGAAAAAGTGCCATATTAACATTTAGAAAGACAATTCAATAATGTATTTAAGAAATTTTGATAATTTATTTTATGGCTGTATAGATTTTATCTAATGCCAAAAAAAAAGTATTGAAGTTCAATTTCATACTTTTTATTTCCGTTCGAAATTGCACTCGGAAGGTTGCTAGGACCTTAGTAATGGGCAATTCCAGCTTTCCTGTTTTATTAATGTTAAAGTGGAAGATTTCAGTGAGAGCATTCCTAAAAGGTGCTACATGTGGGGATATCCGCTGGTGCGGTAGGGTGAACTGACATGTCGGTACGCTTGAGTAGAGTGCAACGTTGTAACCTTCTTGACTATAGTTTACTAGTAAATCAAGAAGGAGCCGTGTCACAAGTCCGGAAGAGCGGATATCGCGTAGTTGTTCTGACAATCGGATCAACTCTGTAAATAAATAACCCACAAAACCCCATATAAAACCACTGCTTCTTGGAACTGAGGTCAGGCCAAATAACATCAGTTCCACTATCTTATCGCGATCATCAATTTATTTAGTTCCTAGGAACTACGGATTCTATCTAGTTATGGAAGGTATGAGCTCACTTAGTTGTTGTCCTGGGTGGGGAACCACGCTGAGCAGGCTTCCGAGGCGATTTCGCACATGGTTGAGAGAGCTTTGCCCGCCTGTTCGTATTCTGGAAAAGAGAATTCGAAATGAAGCACTTCTTTATGTACTTCTTCAGTTTCTGGATTGCGTCTCAATCTCTTATAAGAAACATAAATAGATAAATATTTGGTGTTGGTAAGGGACATAGGGAGCTTTCGCCAACCACAAATCAGCTTCCTGACTCACTCAGCTGATCGGTGATGGTGCAGACCATCCCCGGAACTAGTTTGATCACGATGGAACAACCACCGTCAAAATCAGTTCAGCGGTGTGCCGCTGTCTGTCTGTCTGACTTGACAGACTTTGAATCTTATGTATAGGAGGTAAGAAGATATGATTTGGTTTTTGTGGTGATGACCGCCAGCAAACAAAAGAAAGTACCAAATCGGTAGACCTAAATACCTACTGACAAGAACTATTGAGACTGAAACAACCGGCACAATCATAATTGATGGCATACGAAACAGTTTCATTTACTTCCCATGCTGTGTTGCTCAATTTGTTGACATATAGAAAAAACTAATATCACCCCGTTATTCAGCGTGAAAAAATACATTAAAATCATGTATCATACTTGACATTTCACCACACCCAAAAACCTCGATTTCTTGCTTTTAGAGCACGTTTGGAGCGCACGTTTATGCGAACTCCAATTTTGGAGTTATGGGTAATTTCTTCATGAAATTTTGAGGTGGAGCTATCTTCGAGTTACCAGTAACTCGAACCTTTACTCGAGGTGGTGAAATCCAACATCAAAATTTCACGAAGAAATGACCCATCACTCCAAAATTTGAGTCCGCAAAAACGTGCGATATTACGCTCAAAATTTGCTCTAAAAGCAAGAAATCGAGGTTTTTGGGTTTGAACATTTGAAAAAACCAAGTTGATGTGGATAGCGCCGCTGTGAAGTGGTCCAAAAAATTGCAAATAGCATGGTTGGATTCAGAATCAAAAATAGGAAATTCGAATATATTTTTTTTAACCCTCATTCTGAGATACCCTTGTAGAGCGATGACATTCACAGGGGATTGTCTAGTTCAGGCCCTAGATGGCTAGTCTAGGCTCAATTAAATTCTCATGGTGCTGGGGGGGGGGGGGGGGGGGGGGGGGGGGGGGGGGCATGACCAAGGAAAGGTTGAGAACCACTGATTTAGGGATTCATGACTTTCACCAAATTTGTAATTAATTAAGCGCAAGAATTTTCTTTGGATTTTTTTCATATGAGCGATTAAAGTTAGATGGTTTGGGGTCCAGATCTGAGAGCAATAGTCCTTTAATTTGAGATCGAACTAAAGAATAGTATACAATTTTGAGTGTATGGATGCTTTTACGTATCACTACGTTCAGGGAGATTCTTTTAGCGAAATACACTACCAAAAATACTACTTAATACCTGCCTACCTAAAACATTAGAATTTCAAGTAAAAACCATGTTTTTATGAAGTTGTAAATGCTTGGACGTATGATTGAAAGAGGGAGATTTAATGTGCCCATATAGGTTTTCGACTCTCAATATTGGTATTGGCATGGTTTTCTGGTTGAATCCCTGGTGAAAATCGTATGTTGAAATTTACCTGGTGGTCCGGTTCTCTTTCCGAAGATGCTGCCGTTGAAGGGGGGCTTCTTGTAGGCGAAGGTCACGTCGAGGATGAGGAGGACGAGAACGACCATCAGGCAGCTGGCGACGAGGAATCGGCTCATTTTGATTGAAGTTTGTGAGTCAAAGTTTGCAACTGTCAACAATAATGAATATTACCAGTTGTGAAGATTTACTGGAGCTATGGTAGCTATACAGGGTGTTTCATTTCGCGACGGTCACAGGCCAGGTCCTGATTCTACAGGTCATTTCCAACAAAAAGTGTCTCCTACAGTTTTTTTTAAACCCCTTATTTTTCGAGTTATTTCAATTTTAAGATTTTCTTTTTTCTTTCGACTTTCAATCACTAAAACAGTCATAACTCCCTTAATTTACAGTGTAAAGTTGAAAATAAATATACCATTGGAAAGAGCGTTAAATTTCCTATTAACCCGATGGGAACCACAGTCTTTTCATTTGACGGAACGGGTGAAAAATGAACTTGAAGAGGAAAAACTGCCAAATCTTGAAAATCGCCACTTTCTTTCAATCGCTCATAGGTCCTTGTCATCTAGCATATGATTTTTTGCCTGTAGCCTAAAAGTAGCGCCAAAATCTCAGCTTTCCAACGGTGTAGTATTTCCTAATTCTGGTGCACTAAATCATGGAGAAAATTGTGTTTGAATGCAAAAAACGTGGGTTTTTCAAGGAAATTGAGTGTTTTAGGGTGATGACGACCTTGAGGAGATAAATATCGTTTCCAAGGAGCGATTGAAAGAAAGTGGTGATTTTCAAGATTTGGCAATTTTTCCTCTTCAAGTTCATTTTTCACCCGTTCCGTCAACTGAAAAAACTTTGGTTTTCCATCGAGGTAATAGGAAATTCAACGCTCTTTCCAATGGTATATTCATTTTCAACTTTCTTTCAACTTCAATCTTTTGCGAGCTTTAGTTTCTGTTATTGTATGCATCCTTCCCCTGAAAATGTAGGTACTATGACCAATTATGTAGCATGTACTGGTTGGATCCCTGTCAAATCAATGCTAAAGTCTCTAATACCTAATTAATTATCCAAAGGCTGTTAATCAGACGAAACGAATTGGATTTAGGTAAATAATGTCCATCTATTTTCATTAAGGATATACCTGGGTAAGTACTGAAGTTTTTTCACTTCTGATTGTGAATACCTATGTACTCGAAAAATGTGAATAAAGGGCCAAAATTCTAATCATTCACCACGACGTAGATTTTCAGGGAGGTTATAATTTCCTAGCGGTTTTTGGCGGGATTCAAACTTCTAATTTTTTTAAGTGATTTTTGGCCTACCTATGAATTCTGTTCAGAACTATTAATTTACTCGGATTCCTAAACCTAATTCACATGAAATATTAGGTATGGATATTCCGAATATACTTACCACTGTCTTCTAACCCAGGTAGGTATTTACTAAGTACCTGAAATGGCTAGGTATTTAAATTAATCTTCCCCCAAAATATCTCAATTTGTAGACAACATTAAAAAATTTGACCCTTTAGAACGCTCCAAAATTTGCTGGCTTACGAACTCGTCCTTTCTTTTGATAAGACATTTCGGAATTTTTTCATTCCTAAGCAGGGTAGAGAATATTATGAACTGTATGGACACCTATAAATGTATATGAAAAAACTGAATTTCCGAATATTTCATTCAGAGTTTAAAATCAATTGTCTGCCAAAATGTTTGAACCTATTCCAAAATACCTACCTCCTTAATTTTCCTCGAAAATTCTTTAAAATGGAACTTAGTTGGTAGAGGTGAAATGTGTGAAATTTTATCGATCTTTGTCGAAAGTGCTGACGGATGGTCAAATTCCTGCCTAGTCATATTTTGCACTTGAAGTCAATTTTTCGAGCTACTAACAGTGGGATAATGGTAGGTAGATACCTAGTTTAAAATCAAGAGGGGATATTTTTTATTCGACGGATTCTACGTGAAATTTGAATCACTGGAATTTGAAGGAATAATACGCTTTGTCCAAATTTTAAATTACAAAAAATATCAGTCTTTGAAGATGTAATATAGGTTGGGGTAAGAAGAAAGTGAGGTACCGAATGTTGGGGAGCCACTCGTGGTGGCACAAAGTGTGGCTAGAAGATGCTTACCTTACTGGAAGGTGTCCACCGGTGATGTGATGCTGCTGACGGAAACCAGCCCTTATATATACGAAGCCTCTACCCCCTGTACGTCACACACTCTGACATTACCTGAGTTATCACGGACTAACTTGAGGTTCGTGTGTGTTAACAAAGGTGGGGTGTTTGGGATGAGCTGAGGGACGTGTCTTAAATCTTCTCAGGCTTTGGATCCTTAACGCGATTAGCTTTTCCATCGGCGTCTCATCTTTCTATTAGATCGAAAGTGGTTGCTTTATTGGATTTCGTGGGTCTTGTATTATGCGTCAAGAAGAAAAACATGCAGCATGAGTTTATGAACGCATTTTCAAAGAACTAGCGAATTCTTGAAGAAAATTAACTGTTGCAACGGCTTCAAAATTTTAATAATGCAAAATTTCAAAAATGTTCTCTATGGGAATCCGTTTCAGGCCATTCTAAAACGATCCCTAAAGTTTAACACTTTTTTGTATGTATGTATGTACATATATGTCACTCCAGACGATATCTGCCCCTGGAATCGATCTAAATATATTCGAAAAAATTTCAAAATGTCATTAATATCAAAAGAAAGGATGAGTTAATTGGCCAGAATTTTCGAATGTACTCCAAGGGGCCCAATTTTGAAAAATATGGGGTGTTATAAGAGGTTTTTAAAAACGTATTTTTCAGGTTTTTCGTGTAAATTACCATCTGAAACATAAGAACATAAATGTTCCTATAACAAAATGTCAAAAAAAGTTCCATTCATGCAGCGTGAGTTGCAGAGAGAATTTTCAAAGAATAATTTTAACCAATTTGGTGGGCGATTCATAATTATGGTATATTCGGAATCCGCGCAAAATGTCCTATAAGAATCACCCACCAAATCGGTTAAAATTATTCTTTGAAAATTTGCTCATTAACTCATGCTGCATGAATGGAACTTTTTTTAACCTATATTTCAGAAAAGGAAGCGTTATGTATATGTTTTTGGACATCGATATGTTTTTGGGATGGGGTCAGTCTGAAATTCACGACACCGACATCGCGATATTGATAAAACTCCTTATCTTCCGTATTCAACCGACGAAGCTTAAATTTGAAAGGGAGACTCCGGGGGTCTGCTGGAGACGAATGACAGACCCTTGATCAGCTGAGTGAGCTCCTGAACTGTTAGCGAATTTTCGAAGAAAATGAAGCTATTGCAATGCCTTCAAAATTTTTGAAAATTTTCTTTATGGAAATCCGTTTCAAACCATTCTAAAACGGTTCCTGAAATTTAACATTTTTGTGTATGTATACAGGGTGTTTGTCACTTGGTGTAAAAGAATAAAATAGGGTAAAACAAGACTGAAAATGTAGTAGAACGCCGCCAACCGCACCTTTCTATCTCAATCCGTTCCCAAGATATGATTTTTTTAAAGTTTTTTCAGAAAACCAAGATTTTCACCATAAAAACCCACGTATCTTCACTTTGAAACGATCTTTCTCTACATTTGACCACATTTTTGGATTCAGCGTTAAATTTCCTATATGCCTCATTCATATTCATAATCAAAAACCAACTCCTGTGGACCGTAATTGCAGTTCAACGCCCATTGAACATCGTTCACAAGAAACTAATAAAAATGATTTACGACTATCCTTAATATTTCCCCACTAACAAAGTATTCGAAGAGTCCAAATTATCCAGTACCAAATAACTATATTATGTCACACAGATTCTCAAAGACCTCCTCATACACCCAGAAAATTATCCATTTGGAAAATCCAGCTATCATACGATGAGTAGAAAAAAAGTTCCATTCATGCAGCATGAGTTGGTTAGCGAATTTTCAAAGAATAATTTTAACCGATTTGGTGGGTGATTCTTATAGGAAATTTCACGCTGAGGTCGAATATACCATAGTTATGGTAGGAAATTTTGCGCGGATTCCGAATATACCATAATTATGGTATATTCGGAATCAGCGTGATATTTCCTATAAGAATCACCCACCAAATTGGATGAAATGATTCTTATCAACTCATGTTGCATGAATGGAACTTTTTTTCTACTCCTCGTATGATTGCTGGATTTTCCAAAAGGATAATTTTCTGGGTGTGTGAGGAGGTCTTTACGAATCTTTGTGACATAATATAGTTATTTGGTACTGGATAATTTGGACTCTTCGAATACTTTGTTAGTTGGAAAATATTTAGGATAGTCGAAGATCATTTTTATTAGTTTCTTGTGAACGATGTTCAATGGGCGTAGATGTGTTTCGTAAGCCCTACCCCATGAAGATATGCCGTAGGATAGGATAGAATTAACAAAAGCATTGTACCTACAGTATTTTTGGTTTGTATTGTATATATTATGCTTTGGTTTATATATCATGGTACATGATATAACTGTATTTTTTAACGCTGAGTCACGTGGTGATGTCAAGTTATGCATTTTTTGGATCGTCAGAACAATATTATACCACATTTAGCGCTACTTTCAAAAGTTTATACTTACTTTAACAAAATCCGGGACACTTTGAACAACTTTTGACAGAGATCTGGATCTGGATTATTATTTTGAAATCCTTTGAGAGTTCCGAATTCACCGGCGCACGGTGGGGCAAAATGGACATTTTCCGGAAAAAACTAAGCTCCGCTCCACATTTATAGGAAATTTTGCGCTGATTCCGAATATACCCCATGTTCCTATACCTAAAATAGCGAATTAACTGTGTAAACCTCAAAAAACCTAGAAAATTCACGTTTTTGACCATTGGAATCTCCCAAAATTATTTTTACATAAAAGAAAAGGTAAAGACCTGAGACTTCTGCGTCGATTGAGACCAATGCCAGGTCACCAACAGTAACCATGATTTTTGGTTATTTTTAAATGTTTTCCTTTTCCAGTCGTGAGCATGAAAAAAGTCGAGAAAACGGAAAACTTTGAAAAATCATCAACATGGGTACTCAGTTGGTGAGCCAGCGTTGGTCTAATTCGACGCAGAAGTCTCAGGTCTTTAACTTTCCTTCCATACAAAAATGATTTTGGGGCATTTACAATGGTCAAAAATGTGAATTTTCTAGGTTTTTTGATGTTTACGCAATTAATTCGCTATTTTAGGCATAGGAACATGGGGTATAATCGGAATCAGCGCAAAATTTCCTATAAATGTGGAGCAGAGCTTAGTTTTTTCCGGATCTGAACCACTGTGCGGCGTACAGACCCATGGAAGTTAGCGACGCATCTCAGCAACGGTGCAGTGCGAAGGTTGGACGCTGAACGACGTAAATTAAGAAAGTTATGGACCGTTGCTGAAAATGTTTGCTAACTACTATTACTATTACGTACCTACACTATTTCCGTTAAGTATACCTAAACAATACCCACCTACTCATTAAAGATGTGACATTAGGAAAGTTAAAGCAAGCACGCCTGCGCTTCATCGAAATTTTCGTAAATTTGCTTGACTAGCTAAGAAGCTTAGGATGAATGGGCGTCTACCTATCAAGAGGAAAAGTATATGTGGCATTCCGATCGAGGAGTTAGGAATGTGGTTCATGTCCCAGTATCAACTCCATGAGACATTCGATCCGTTTTCAAAAGAATCCATGATCCACATGATAATATACTCGTAATAGGAATGCTTTTCGCTGCCATGGGAGGTACATAGGTACCAAGATATGAAACTATCTTTTCCAAGGAACTCGAAACTTCCTTGTTGTAGAATCGATTCCTAAAAGGTTTAAACTAGGTAACTAGGTTAAACTAGGTACCCAATCAAAGCTCCCCAAACTCTTCAGTGAGCATGTGAGTAATCTGATTGAAATGTCGTGTAGACTTTATCTGCAATATCTAAACCAATATTACCTCGTTGCGATTATGTCAATATGTGATTTACGGATGATTCACGCCATAACGTGATCAATAAATGAACCGAATCACCTGATCGGCGCGACTACGACATCGACAGTCCAGTCTGAAGAGAATTTTCCATTGTTACTTGTAGTAGGTAGGTATGGGTAAGTACTACGGTCAGCTGGGGTAATTTTGAACAACTTAAACAAATTTGGCATAGTAACAGCTCTCGATCCATGTAAAACCTTGGAAAACCGCCACGGAGTATTTTGTATTAGCGAATTTTCAAAGGAAATGAAGCTATTGCAATGGCTTCAAAATTTTAGTAAATGTAGCAATTTTTTTTAGTTAGGTAATACTAATTTTTGAAAATTGTCTTCATAGAAATCCGTTTCAGACCATTCTAAAACGAATCTTGAAATTCAACACTTTTTTATATGTATCCTGGGTCCAGACGATATCTGACCCTGGAATCGAGATAAAATTTTAAAATGTCAATAATATCAAAAGAAAGGACGAGTTCGTTGCCTAGCATTTTTGGAGCACTTCAAGGGGTCAAATTTGGAAATTTTAGAGTCAAAAATCGCTAAAAACGTGTTTTTTTAAAAAGGTTTTTAGTGTAGGTAAATTACCATCTTAAACATGGGAAATTATGGTATATTCCGAATCAGCGTGAAATTTCCTATAAGAATCACCCACCAAATCGGTTATTATTCTTTGAAGATTCGCCCATCAACTCGTGCTGCATGAATGGAACTTTTTTTTTACTTTCCTCAGCACACCTTGTTACCTATGCCTATGCCATTACTTTTAGTTAGCGCATGCGCGGTAGCCGTTACTCATCCAAGTGTGATTGTGAGCGACATCCATACGTGATTGTCTTGGAGTCAGCCCCCAACTACACTCCGAATTTGAGCGGATTCGGTCAATTAGGTGTTGCGTGTTGAGTAGTCGCATTTTCAAGAAATTCACGTTCGCGCATGCGCCTAGTGGTCCGATAGATATGGAATTAATAGGGGACTGTCCAGGGGCTACCCGGTACAATCTCTGAA
>JAEMON010000006.1:24411128-24421329 GCA_030264115.1 Lygus lineolaris
TTGCAAGGATTCCCGGACAGACAGACAGACAGACCGACAGTCACGAAAGAAAATTTGTTCAGGAAGGTCTAAAACGTAAAACGCGAGTTGAAATTTTGATTTTGGAGGCAAACAATTTTTCACTTTTCTAAAGTACTGTGTAAACCTAATAAACCGAAGACCTTTGGAATGATTAGGTTGTCCATAGATAGAATACCCTAAACTTCGTGGTTCACGAAGTAAGTTGTCTTTGTTTCTGTTTTACTGTTACTTACTGTAGTGTTTTACTCTTTTGTGAGGTTTAGGTGCCGGAGGGTGGGGGTCATCACGCCACCTTCGACGTACCAATCGGCAGACGCGTCTACCTGGCGAGCCCCCCTCCGAAGTTTCCCGGTTCTATGAATGGGCCGCGCTTCGCTGAGGATGTTTTCATAATCGATTCTGTAGCCATCGATACCTGGTCTCTGAAGATGTGTCGATTAATCGCGCGTGGGTGAACACGAACAGTACAACTAAACGGAAATTTTTGTTATTTCCATGAAATTTAGGCGTTCACAAATCATCAAACGTCCGCCTAGTGGGTGCAGCACATAGCTTCCTCGTATCAATTACATGATTGTATACAGGGGCGCACCCTCCGGGAGGGGGGGGGGGGCCTTCAGCCAGGTAGCTGAAGCCCCCCACCCCTCCCCCCCACAGAATTCGAAAAATAATAACTTTTTAATATGGCTTGACCAACAATGTAATAAAATATTCTAAATTGAATTATTATTGGATGTGGATGGTGATAAAAGTCCTCCCCTAAACTCTACCTCATTCTGTGGTGTAATTACGTCACTGTGCTTCTTGTTGAATTAACCTCAAAACATTTCTCATATACTCATTTTGGTTTATTATTTTCAATAATGAACCTTGGAATCGAGCACGAAAAAAAAAAAAAATTTAACCCTCCCTCAAAATTTGAGGTTTTACGTTTCAAGATACGCAGAATCCAAAAATCGAATTAAAAAAAAAATCCGTCCGTCCGCCGTACGCCGTACAACTTTCCTTAGTTACCATGGACCAAAATTATTGAAATTCGGTATACCGGCCCCATTCGGGGTCTAGTTGTGCCGCAAAGCTTGGCGTTACCGTCAGTCTTCTCTAAGGGTTAGAAAATAGGGGATGAAATTTTCAAAACGCCCTAGCTCGAAAATTTCAAATAGGAAGGTATATTTTTTCCATCGATTTAAAATAGAACACAATTTTTAGCGTCGAATGAGACCTTGCGGAGCGTTTTAGGACCAATCGGTCGCTCACTGTAAGGACTTAAGGATTGAACGAAAAAAAGAGCGGAAACACGAGTGTGAATCGCAATTCTTCCCGAGTAGGCAAAATCTCCGTTCAAATATCAGCTGTTCAAATGCAACTTTCTTTCGATTCCACCGAACCAAGTTTGTTGTTTACTTTCAGAAGCTTCCTTAGTAACTGAATTTCATTAGAATGAATGATACAACTCTCCGATAATAATAATTACAAGAAACTCATTGTCGCCAAGAGATGGTTGTGAACCTCGCGGTAGGTGGGTATTTTATGTCAATAGGATCTTTGTAGATGAACGATCTATACAGAAAATAATTTGCAGCGTTTTCAAACAAGAAATCACAAAGACTGTACTGTACTGTGATGTTTGGTGTAGACCAAAGAGATTTCCAATGGAGATCTCTTCTGACCATGTACAGTCCCCCAGGGGGGCGGATAGGAAGGATTAATCCTCCTCGACGAAACATAATATATATCAACGCCTATACACATGTTTCCATAATTAAATAATGTGTTTTACGTACATTTTTAAGACCCCAAATAGGCTATAAACGCCATTGTAAACACACAATTAAAAAAAAAATTTCCAGGGGGGATTTTCCAACTGAAAATCCTGGATGGGCCCCTGATTGTATAGATCAGTGAGTCTCAACCTAGGGGGCTAAAGCACACTTTGCGCTCCCAAAATTGAGTGTTTTCACTTTCGTATTTCTGACTTCTGTTGAAAGAGTAATTGCAACATGAACCAGAATCACTGTACTTTCCCGAGCCTGACTTTTTCAAAATTTGCACTCTGTAGGTACTAGGTAGGTATGTACCATTATAGGGCGATGACATTCACAGGCGATCGTCTGGGCCCTAGAGGGGGGCTCAAAAAATTCGCATGATGCGAGGGAGGCATGACCGAGGAAAGGTTGAGAACCACTGGTATAGATAGATCAAAGAAACTGTTATATCACTGCAAATATTATTGCAATCTGATGAAAGTTGTGGAAGTTAGGTTGGTACCTACCTAAAGGTACCCAAAGCATAAAAAACCCAACTCATAGCTAGTTTTGGTGAGTCGAGTGTGAAACACCCGAAAACACGAGATTTCCTTAAAAAAAAACTATGTATCCTCCATTCAAACTTGACTTTTTCCCCATCACAATAAGTAGGTCGAATAACAAAAAACCACACCGTTGGAAATCTGAGATAGGTATTGAGGAAGTTTTTGCAGTCGGTAACGCTGCGATGATTCACTTGACATTTGAAGAAATAGAAATTTTTCAATTTGGCAAACATTTAATTTCCAAGCTAATTTTTCGTTTTTTGAATGGGTACCTTCCTCTTCCGAACTTCCATACCCTAACAGGAATAGGCTATAGTCTGATAGGAAATTTACTTCCAACGTTGACGAATTTCCAAATTTGCAAGGTTTTAATTAAATTAGTTTACCTACCTACCTATATAGTTATTTGTTTAAAAAGTTAGTTATTTTTTCTTCATTTCCAGTAGGTGAAAAAATTAAAGTATACCAAAATACTTTATATTTGAAACTAAGAAGTAAAGTTCACCCTCCGGCCTCCACTAGTCAAGGAAAAGGTACCTAGGAAAATACCTACGAAGGTACCTAGACGAAAATCGGGCTTGGGTCGCTCAAGGGTTGGAGTACCTAGGTGGCATCCCGCCGGGCCAACCCCTTACCCATGCACCCCTTACAACTTACGCGTTTTCTATTCACTAATAATTCTAAAATTTCTTTCGAAAATATTATTTTTCTAATTCACCACAACTGATTCAGTTTTTTGTCAGGAAAATAGTTAATTTTTTCTAAATTGTCAATGTTCAAAGTTTTTTCCAGAATTGTCTATGTTTTGTTTCAGAGAAAGAAATAGGGATTGAATGAATGTAACTTTGAGTTCCTTACTTCCCTAGCCCATTAGTGCCTAATAGATGCACGAGAACGTGATTGAAAATGATGTTCCTGATTACATGATATAATATGTAGGTACCTTACTGAAATATGGACTCGTTGAGATTGAAATACCTTACTCATTGCTATAATTCTTTCTATATTGCTATGATTCTTTCTCCATTCCTCATACTGAACTTTCTTATTCTCAGTAATCCGACACATTCAAGCCCTGTGTCATGAATGAAAAAATGCCTTACTTTAAATTAGGTACAACATTAGACAACGTTAGCTTTGATGGATACTTTAAATTTCATTGAAATACTTTATTTTTCCTTGGTTGCAGCCGGAATATACTTTGTCATCCGAAATAAATCTGGCAACCCTAGAATCGATCCTTGTTTTTTGTAGACCTTTCGGAATTCGGAACAAAGGTAGCGTGTCATGTTTTTGTTCACTGTTTACCTACCATGGTAGTAGGAATACAATAAGCACTATTCTCTATTCCTACTTCCGTGCTGTTTGTTTTCCTCATTTCCTAGCATGTTCCAACACTCACTAGGTAGGTAATAAACAAATGAACTCTCTAGGTATTATAGTTAGATAGGTGGTAGGTACTTACAGGGAAGGGCTGGCCATTGAATGCACCCGGGGCCCCCAGGGGGCTACCAGCCATCTCGGTTTTAAAACTTTAGGAAATAATACATTAAAACAATATACAAAATCAGAAAAAAATTAAAATGAAAAGTTTAACGCATACAGCTAGGCCCCGTGGGCCCCAGCCCGACCCGGGAGTGGGAGAAGGCTCAAAATAGAACGTACCTAGGTACGTACCTTGGTTGATGATGGAAGAAACTTCCATGATGATGACCGAAACACATAGCTCGAATCACTCTATCGATACTCAGCGAATATATCGATTGTGAAGCAACCCCACGACGAGTCAGAGTCACCCCCTCCCTACACCACATAGTATGTGGAAAGGGGGCGAACCACGGACTCCCTCTTCTTTTTCGGCCGACCGTGCGTTGCACGCGGCTTCTCTTCTCGTATATTTGAATTCTCGCTCTACCTTTCCAATTTACGGTCAGTTTCGTTGTACGTTTCCGTCCGGTATCTCGTAGAAGTTCTTTGGTCGTGTGTCAGCGTGCGTAACGTCAGTTTTCCCATCGTGAAGTCGCCGGTTTGACGTGTTTCCCTGATTTGTTGCTGCAGTTATCATTGACGTACGAGTGTTGACATCGATACACTATCGTGTTTCCCGATTCGTCATCATTGTTTTGGTGAGTTGTTGATTCTAAAAGGTTGTTACCTACCTAGTTTTAATATAGGTACCTCCTAACTACCTTCTAATGTTTCTCTTCAATTTCTACCTAGGTATTTCTACTTAATTTCTATCATTAAGAAGTAGGTGTACTTACACCCACAATTATTTTATTTTTTTTTTAATTCATTCCATGAACGTACCTCCAACATCAGGTATCTGATCCTGTTGATAGGAATGTGTTCGAAAACCGCCGTCGCCCCGTTGTAACTAATAAATAATCCAGATTTGATTGATAGTCAAGCCATAATCATTAGTTCTCAGTAAATAAGTAGGTAAGGTGAGCATAGTACAGTAAGGTACTTACTTATATCGGTAAGTGAATAAAGTAGGCACCTACCTACTTACTAGGTATCTATGAGTAGGTACGTAGGTGTATTACTCAAAGCTGGTATGGAAGCGAAATATGAGTTTACAAAAACTCAAGTTTCGGTTGATAAATAGACTTTGACCTTGCCTTGAAGATTCGTCGTATTATGTAACTTCGTCTTCGTGTAATAATTTGCAACGTTCTGTAAGATATACCTACAACTATAAGAGGTACCTACTACGATGTATTATGTAGGTCCTACACCTACTTGAGCTCTCAAATCGACGCTTGCAAGGCAACAGGTCGTATCATGTTTTTATCAAGTTTTCAGGAGAGACAAATAACTGTTTCCACACCATAAAAATCAAGTAATTTATCAACTTCTTCATAATTTCAGTCAAATATATAACCCGTCAATACGTTAACTTTACCTAGGTACCTACTTACTTACCTATATTCCTAATGGTAGATAATTAGAGAAAACCACCTGTTGCTAGCTAGCAACTAACTTCACTTGTATAGATGTATAATGTAGGTATTTAGCTCTAGTCGAAAATCACAGTTCACCTGAAGGCAGACTCGCTACTGCGTTTGTCAATTTCATGTCAAATGGATCGCTTTTTAAGCGACCGATGATTGAACAGATTGATGTCTAACAGACATCCTTTTGACCGATGATGATTGATTCAGATCAAAGTTGAAAATCGAATTATTTCCATCTTTCAATAAGTATCGATGTATCGGGCAAAAAGACCGGTATTGACTAGATCTCTAATCGAAATCGGGAATTTCCCTTTCCTACTTACCATATTTTTATATAATAAAAATGTCATCATAAGGGGGAAAATTGTATTTACAATCTGGTATTTACCTACTTTATACGTTAATAATGTACTTTTCCTAATTTTCAAAGATCCAAAAAACGTCTGGCAAGTTGGGTGGGCATGGACAGTAGGTATAGCTTCCTCACTTTTGTTACATGGACGTGTAGAATCAGTGCTAGTTTCAGCAAAATCGGTGGAATAGTTTCAGAGTTGAGTATGGCTATGAAAACGGAAAGTTTGTGCATGCGCAGTAGCCATTACTGATCCAATCGTGACGAAGTTCATAGTAATTGTCTTAGAGTCAGCCCCCAACTACCCTCCGGATTTGGGCGTATTTTTTAATGGTTTTATTGATGACTAAATCACAGGACAAGCTATAATAAATGACAGTTTATCACATGTCAGATACAATTAAATAAAAATACGCAGAAGTACAAAAAACGTCTGCCAAGTTGGGTGTGGCACATAGCTTCCTCGTATCCATAACATGATTGTATACATATAAATATATATAACATGTATATATTGAAAAATCATCAAAGGGATTATTAGTACCTGCACAATCCCTGAAAATTCGTTCGACGATGAGAGAAATATAGGACTGTCTACGGACCAACTCGCACAATTCCTGAACATTTCATCGAAATCTGACGAATTGACCACAGATTGACCGACAGACTCGGAACCAAAATATTGTTCAGAGAGCTCTGAAACGTAATTAAGCAATTAGAAATTTTGATTTCGGAGGATGACATTTTTTCAATTTCCTGCACGAATACATACCTACCGAGCCCTAACTTTGGTAGTGAGGAAGTGAAGAAGAAGAAGAAATGAAGGCTAGATTATACCTAATCAATCTTCAATTCAGCGAAATCACAGAAAATTATTACATTATTCTTCTAAAATTGCATTTATATTACACACGACACACCCTCAATCTCAATCCCAATGAGTTGATGAGCGAATTTTCAAAGGAATATTTTAACCGACTTTGTAGGTGGTTCTTATAGGAAATTTCACGCTGATTCCGAATATAGGTAGACCATTATGTTCCTATGTTTATGATAGTCGTTTACACAAAAACCTCAAAAAACACGTTTTTCGACCCTTATTTTTCAATTCTTGACCCCTTTGAGCCCTCCAAAAATTCTAGCCAACGAACTCATTCTTTAATCTGTTATTATTAACATTTTTAATTTGTTTTATTTTTTAGATTGATCCCATGATCAATATGACACAACATGATTGTTGTACAAAAATTTTGAACTTCAGGAATTGTTTTAGAATGGTCTGAAACGGATTTCCATGGAGACAATTTTTAAAATTTTGCATTCCTATAATTTTGAAGCCATTGCAATAGTTGAATTTTTCTCAAAAATTCACTAGAAGTTGTACCAAAAGTTAACATTTTATTTTCCTAGTAGGTAAGTATTAAAATTTCAGACTGCACCAGATCGAAAATATTAGTTAAAATGATCGATACGCCATCGAATCGATTGAAAAAATGAGACAAGGATCGATCTCTCGAGATCGACCATCCCTACAGAGAATTTAATGTTTGAAAATGAGATTTGGTCGATGTTGAGAACAGAGGTCGTCCTCGTCCTGGTAGTTACCTACCTGTCTACAGTAGTGACCTATCCAAAGCAGTTTCAGGGGTTTCCATGGTAGGTACATGGGATTCCATCATTCGTTTGGAGGGAATGAGGGATTGGCACAACACTTAGGAAGGTCTAATATCTGTAGTCATTCGAAAATTCGCGACCGACTCGGTCGCCCCCTAACGTTCAAAAGAGTTCACGTTGAAATCTGGCAGATTCAAATCTTTTGACACGCCAAAAGATTTCCATTCTGCTGATGCACAGGTCACCTGAAGATGGGTGGAAGGTTTGACCCGAAACGTCGTACCTAAGGAATAAAATGATGGTAGCAGTTTGAAGAATTTTTTCCACATTGGCTAAATCCCGACAAATTCAACAAACTTCTCGTCCAGGCTTTCCACTAACCTCCAGATTTTCACGCGGATATCACTCAAAAACCCCACATCTGCCGTTAAAATCTGCTCGTGTGTGGCCACCTATTGATAAACAAATTGAAGAGGTAAGGCCCCAGGTGGGAACCCTGAGGCAATCCTGAAGACTGTGTGAAGTCCTGTACGAACATGTACACGTAGTACTCTCACTCTCAGGCTTTGTCTGTGGAGTTATCCCCACAACGAGCTCCACAAGGCTAGGTATTGTATGTACAATACCTACCATAATATCCTCTCAACTTGGATAGCAGGTTACCATGATAGACCTCATCGAAGGCCTTATAGCAAAATCAATGTCAGATATCATTGACTTGGTTTCCCCTTCTCAAGGCGCCCATTATATACATAAACACATGGAATCAGAAGGTTGATTGTACCGTAGACTTGCAATCAATGAACCCATGCTGTCGTCGGCTGATTAGGCCACTCATAAACAGTCTCATCCTGTTCAGGACCAGGCCCTCCATCAGCTTACCCACTTACCTAACAGATCAAAATCTAGTTACGTTACTTGGATTTCCTCCCTTCGGAATTGGGATAACAGTCTTGAGTACGAGTAGGTATGCCGTCGGAAACTCCATTGATTCGTTAAATAGTGAGGCTAAAGGCTCGGCTATAATGCAGTAATAAGCCTTCAAAACTGATAGGGGTACATTATCTGGGCCGCTTCCTTTGTGGGGATCGAATGACATTCAATAATATTATTGTGTCATGACCGCCTCAATTATGAATGAGCAGGATCCAAGTATTTGTGTACCATGATGGTTGAAGTCGAATGATGGTGGTGTGTACAGGTTCAAAGAACTCAGAAAAGCTTCACATTCTTGGTCCGAAGTAGCTATCGGATCCTGACATGTGATAGAAGAAGAAGAAGGCCCCAGGACTCACGAGTGGCATTGACAAAGCTCCTGAAAAACGTGTTAGCTTTAGGTTAGATTCCTACCTTTCTATTTATATTTCTACCTACCTTCCGAACATGTTTGAAATGATTTTTTCGACAGTTTTTGCCGTGGTCTACTTCTGGAAGTTTCGAAGTACTTACCTACACAGTACATTAACCAAAAATTAAGTACAATACTTCGATGGGCAGAATTTCGAAGAAAATTCAGCTAATGCAATGGCTTCAAAATTTTTATAGTGCAAAATTTTAAAAATGTTCCTCATGGGAATCCGTTTTAGACCATTTCAAAACGATTCCTGGATATTAACATTTTGAATAGGTGTGTATTTATGTATGTGCCATTCCAGACGATATCTGACCCTGGAATCTATCTAAAAAATCCAAAAAATTTCAAAATGTCAATACTTAATTACGAAACAACGGCTGAGTTTGTTGGCCAGAATTTTCGGAGTGCTCCAAGAGGTAAAAGTTTGAAAAATGAAGGTCAAAAAACGTGTTTTTTGAGGTTTTTAGAGTGAATTACCATACATAGGAACACAGATGGTATATTCGGAATCAGCCCAAAATTTCCTATAGGAATCACCTATTAAATCGGTTAAAATGGTTCTTTGAAAATTCGCTCATTTACTCATGTTGCATGAATGCAACTTTTTTTCTCAGTTAACTGTTGTCCTCTTCCTACCCAGATCGAAACATAAGATCGCCACTCACTAGGGAGGGAGGTCCTAAAAACCATGGAGGTCAGAATAAATATACGTAAAAGTTAGAATAAATATATACAAACAATATAATACTATGAATTTAACCTCCTTGCCAGAAACCAACTCACACGTTCTCAAGGATTCTTATTCATACTTTATCAGAGTTACTTACCTAATGTATTTCGCAGCTCATCGATAAAAGTGCTGTAATCTAACGGAGTTCCACCTAATTTCGGCCAAACGGTCCAAAATGTGACAAACATATTAAGGCGCAGTCATCAGCGTAACATTAGGTAGGTCCAGTGATGGGCACCGGGAGTATTCCCAGGCGTGAAGGAACCCCCAGTAAAAAGAAATTAGAAATTCCCAGTAAAAATCGGGAATTTACTTTCATCTTCAATTTGATTTGTTTAGTGCTTCTGGACTAACTACATTAATTACTGGGCAACTACATTAATTAATAGTGCTTTGATACGACTCATTAGCCTATTATCCTATTCAATCCTACCTAGGTACCTAGGTAGGGAAGTAGGAACTTCTTCTATCTCTTCCTCGACTCAACATGACTCGATCCTGTTCAAGTGGTTTTTCTTCTCTCTGGGCTTCTGTTAGAACCATGTAAGTGAGAACTAGGAACTTCTTCTCTCTTCCTACTTTCATGGTTCTAATAACAGAACCCCAGAGACAAGAACAACTTGAACAGGACCGAGTAATGTTGAGTCGAGCTCTGATTATAAGACCCCATGCTCAGAATGATCTGATTTCAAGTTAGACTTTTAGCAAATTTTCGAAGAAAACTCAGCTATTACAATGGTTTCAACATTTTAAAAATTGTCTCAATGGAAATCCGTTTTAGTACATTCCAAAACGATTCCTGAAGTTTTCACTGCAGACGATAATATCTGACTCTAGGATTGATCTAAAAAACGCTGCA
>JAEMON010000006.1:24434954-24452824 GCA_030264115.1 Lygus lineolaris
TCAAGAAGGAGCCGTGTCACAAGTCCGGAAGTGTGTGGATATTTCGTGGTTGTTCTGCGTATATCAGCTCAGTAAATAAAAGTAACCCACAAACCCCAAATAAACCACAGCTAATTGGAACTGAGGGGGAACAGTTCCACCATCCTCGTAGTAAATAATAACATGAGGTGTGTGAATTTGGGAAAACAAGTTCATGGAGTTGGGGTGTATAGTTGATTTGGGTTGAAAATGAGTAGGTATTTGTTTTTCCTGTCCTAGCCTTGAAAATAGGTCACCACTCCATAATATCCTCAAGTAGTTAGCTAGTCATGACCTTATACTGCGTTAAAATATGCAAGGATCGTCCGAATATTGTCCACCTCTCACCTGGAAGAAGAAAAACAATTCACTTGTGTCAACGATCCCTGTTGACTCGCGCGCGTGTACCTACCGTACCTACCGTTGTCTATTATAGGTACCTAAACAAAGCCGTATTCGACCTTTTAATGACGCATTCTTGTGTCATCAAGAGTTTGTATAGAAATCGCTAGCTAAGAATACAAAGGAAGAGGAATCATGCAGAGAGGGCAATTACAGATGACGCATCATATTCGTAGATCGGAAATTTTGTAAGTTCAGCATTTTCCGTCTGAAGAACCGGGGGCACTGGATGATTCCCAAAAGTCCTCAAAAATCTCTAAATCTTGGCTATCCAAGAGTTTATAGGAACTTTTACTTACACATAGCTGATGACAAAAGAGAATCGAATGACAAGAAACCGCGTCAAATTAGGCCGAAAATTGGCTGAGAAAAATCTGATCTAGTCTAACCTTGTACCAACTAAATTTTCTACTAAAACAAAATCCATACACCCCCCCGGTAGAGGACTTCCACCCTCACCCACGAAATGGTATTAATCCGTTGCTGGATGTTCCTATTCGTGGCATGTCGATATGAACTATTCAAGTGACTACACATAGTTATGATAGAACCTGCTTCCCAGGCCTCCTTTCACTAGACAGTCTGGGTTGACTTTACTGGAAGCCTCACCTACTCGGAGACCTGTTCTGTGGTCTACGGTCAGTTGTCAAATAGAAGTCCGTTACTAGAAACTTGAGAAAGTTTGTCGTATTTTAAAGAGAATGAATGTCTATACCATACGTGAGTAGTTCTCTAAATACTCATAATCCTATTGCAATGAATCCAACTCAAGATTTAGGGCGGATTTATAGACGGTCCTCGAGTTTCAAGGAGACCTTTGAGATGGTCTTCGACAAGGTTCCAATTGCAAACTCGAATAGGATTTTTCATGCTTAAAAACAATAAATTTGAAAAGTTGAAGTTGAGTGCATCTTCGGCTTGAAGATTTTCGAATATCTTTGAATAGGGATCTTGCATGGGTTGGAATTTGGAATTTTGAACCTCAAAATCTGATTTAGAGCCCTTCAAAACCCTCTTGTGTCAATTTTCAGCTTGAAATTACCGGTGGTTTGCTCAGAAAATGGGTTGAAAGGGAGCGCGTGACGTCATTTAGGTTCCGCACAAGGGGGGCCCGCCCAGGCAGGCGGGGGGTCGGTGACGTCCGTTAGGTTCAAATTACAAGACCCATTTTCGGTACCTTTCAATCGTCGGACACCCCTCATATTATATAGCACCTTTGAGGTCTCCCTGAAAGCCCTCATGGGGATCTTTCAAATTCCAAAATAAAAAATAACCATGCAAGTTCCCTATTGCGCTTTTGGTTGGAACAACTCTAAGGGATAGCAGAGGATTCCCCTGCATTCAACTCACCCCTCCTCCTCCGCAAGGGTGAGGATATGCAAATTGTGTGCAAGTTGCTCTGGCTGGAACAATTTCAGGTCTTATCAGTTGCACGCTAACCCGTTGGAATAGACAGAATATTCGAATATTCACAAGCACCGCATGTTCGCTCCGCAAGATAAACCAAAGATTTGTTCCAACTGACTGTGAAGTTTGAACATAAACGCACATTTTGGCTACGCAGAACCCCCTGCGCACAATGTGCGTTTATGTTCAACATTTTCTGTTCCTTCCGGTTTTTTGTGTGCAATTGATTACAACTTGAATTCTGTTCCAACTGAAATGTGCAATTTGAACAGAATGTGCGATTCTGTTCGTTTATGTTCAATCCGCACACCTTGAGCTTGAAACCGACCTTATCTATTTGAACATTAACGTAGGTACATTGTGCAACTTGCACATTTTCAGTTGGAACAAACCTTAGGTATGTATTTGAATAATCGTATAGTTGGAACAGACCTATAGGTCTGTATAAGGCCTAATAAATCTGTCATTGAGGAAAACGCTTGAGAAAATTGCGTAATGCAATGGTTTTGTCCTGTATCCCGTGTTGAGTTTTGATTGAGTCACCATGAGGAAGTTGATAGGTATGTGCATCGTATCCCTTATTCATGCATTAGCATCCCTTCTGTTATGTTGTGCATCGATATCCCTTATTTTGTGCATTCGCATTCCTTCAGTGTGTGTAAGACAACTTACCGTCTTATTTACAGTAAATATTTATTTTGCTCTCTCCGTATTTGTACCAAACGTTATTGAACATTGTTTGCAAAACAATGGATATGTCATTGGAGTGATTCCGAACGGGTTAATCAAACCGTGGATGTGATGTACCCACCGATCATCAAGTGGAAACAATCGTCGACGAAGAAGAAGGGTAATTACTCGTACTAACAACTAAAATGTTAGTCTGTACCCCCCCCCCCCCCCCCCCCCCCCATTCGGTTCCACACTCAAAAGACAAACTTTTTCTGCATGTGAAAACATGTCTGGACTGTTTTTATAGTTGGTCAGATTTTTCGACAGCCACCTGCTTCAGATCAATAAAAAAATTGAGTTGTCCTAGTAGGTATAAAAAGAAGACCCGAATTTCGACGAAGAAAGTTTTTATAGAAAAACCAGACTTACTCGACCCATCTAATTCCTGTTGGTGCTCCCAGTGTCTTTATGCGCCCGAGTGGGGAACTGTTGAGGGACTTTCACTTCTCTGAGGGAGGCCAGATCAGTCCTCAGCCTTCTCTTGTTCGAAAGGGAAGGTTTCTGTTTGTGTTACCTTCGAGCTTCGTGCCTTCGAGTAAAAACCTCCCGCGAAACAACAAAAAAATGTCATTTCCTTCTGTTGAACATCACGTGTTATCCCATTATGCGACGAGTTTGTGCCGCCAGACTTGAGAAAGTGAGTAGGCTTTGCTCAGGCTTTTGTTGATCTTTCCTTCTTCCGTTCTCAAGGCGTGTTCTTATAAGCTTTATCTACTCTTCGATGACAATACGACGCCAGTTCCTAGATTAGATTCTCCAATAAACTTTTTTTTTACCCAAGTTTTTACCACTCAGTTGAATTCTCCGCTGATAAAATCGCTGAAACGTTGAATCCATTGTTTGCAATGTTGTCACCCAACCCAGGTATGACACAACGTCATTCAGCCACCTCGCGAAGGCCATTCATTCTTTGACCTCACCCTTTAGCTCTTTCCTAGTAATTTATCAATTCTTAGGATTCACTTGATAATGAATCTACTCTGTTTTTATTGGTGTTTTGCGCCAGACCACTCATATAAACCTCGAAAAAATCGGGGTTTTGTGGGAAAAAAACTGTTAAAGTAAACTCATATACCCTTATTATAAATAAAATACCTATATGGTATATTCGTGATCAGCGTGAAATTTCCTATCAAGATTTTCAATCCTTTGGTAGACACGGTTTGGGACCACCCTCAAGTATTCCAAGTTTTGTGGTGTACGCTCCATCCATATGCTCGGAAGCAGGGACGGCTTTATGGCATATAATGAGATGAGGCTAAGGTCACGAATATTATGGGGCAAACTATGAAAAACGGTTTTGGTAGGGAGGTTAGGACAATATTAGGGAGTACCTACTATGTAGGTGAAAATTAAGCATTCCATTACAAATGAGAGGCGGATGGTATCTATCAAATCCTAGCCCAAGTGCAGGTAGGCCATTGATGTAGATTTTGTGCATCCAATGAGAAGAAAGTAGTGCATTTTTTTCAGTTATTCTTTCAAATTGTATGTCTACTGGAAACTTTTCAAAAAGGGGCAATATGTAGGGTTGGAAATCAATGGAAGTGGGTGAAAAGGGGGTAGGAAAAAAGTTCCATTCATGCAGCATGAGTTGGTGAGCGAATTTTCAAAGAATAATTTTAACCGATTTTGTGTGTGATTCTTATAGGAAATTTCACGCTGATTCCGAATATACCGTATACCTACCGTATCCTATATTTAAGATGGTATTTCACACCAAAAACCTCAAAAAACACGTTTTTTTAAAGCGATTTTTGAAACTAAATTTTCAAATTTGACCCCTTGGAGTACTCCAAAAATTCTAGCCAACGAACTCATCCTTACTTTTGATATTATTGAATTTTTTTTTTTTTCCCCGAAGAGGGATGGGAGGAGCCCCTTGTCACTGAGACCACAAGAGACATTATTGACATTTTAAAAAATGTTTGGATTTTCTATCTCGATCCCTCGGGCAGATATCGTCTGGAGTGACACACACACATTATATATATATGAAAAAGTGTTAAATTTCAGGAATCGTTCTAGAATGGTGTGAAACGGATTTCCATGAAGAAAATTGTCAAAAATTTGCATTACAAAAATTTTGAAGGCATTGCAATAGCTTCATTTTCTTCGAAAATTCGCTAAAAGCATGTGAAGTCATTACATCGTAAGACATCAGAGGCTTACATATAAGAGAAAATATATGAGGCTCAGCCTCAGGAACTTCATCCTAAAACCGTCCTTGCTCGGAAGGTAATAAGTACATGCCTATGTATGTTTTGTGCATAGCTATTCTGGTAAATTGGGAACCATTGCTGGGGTTATTAGGTTTCTCCGAAGTGTTGTATCCGTTCGTACAATTTACTGAGTTGATTTGAGGGTAAAGGTTCAGATTGGCTACTTTGTTTGAAGTTTTCAATAATAGTTAGCTCATTGCTTTTGACTCGGTTCAACCTGTTTGTGGTGGTGAACCTTTATTTAAAAAAACCTTTTAGCGACTTTTTGAAGAAAATTAAGCTATTGCAATGGTTTCAAAATTTTAGTAACGCAAATTTTTCAAAATTGTCTTCACAGAATTCTAAAACGATTCCTGAAATTAAACACTTTTTTATATTTATGTATTTATATTTATACATATATACGTGTCACACCAGACGATATCTGACCCTGGAATCTATCTACAAAATGAAATAATATTTTAAAATGTCAATAATATCAAAAGAAAGGATAGGTTCGTTGGCCAGAATTTTTGGTGTTCTCCTAGGGGTCAAATTCTGAAAATTTAGTGTCAAAATTCGCTTAATAAAAAAACGCGGTTTTTGAGGTTTTTGGTGTAAATTACCATCTTAAACATAGGAACATAAATGGTCATGTTCGGAATCAGCGTGAAATTTTGGAGTTAATTACCGTCTCAAACTTAGGAACATACATTGGTATATTCGGAATTTTCCTTTACGAATCACCCTTCGAATCTGTTAAAATTATTCTTTGAAAATTCGCTCATCAACTCATGCTGCATGAATGGATCTTAAGCCACCTCAAAGTTGACGATTTTGCTTCCTCACTATTTGAAGCCATTGCAACAGCTATGTTTTCTTCGAGAATTCGCTAACTAAGTTTCTTTCTCCTAAACCAAAATGCCCACTGGTTTTTTGCGGTTCAAAGCTTTCTGAATAATTTTGGTTCCGTACCTGTCTGTCTGTCTGGTCAATTCCTTGTCCCAGCAAAACTATATGAAATTGTGGTCCGATTTTCATGAAATGTTCAGGAATCGTAACGGTTAGCCCCTAGACGGCCCTGGTAAGTGGCTTCTTCGTAAGGAGAATTACCGACTAGTTTCGCGTTTCAATCTGTCTCACATTCGGTGGTGAGTTCACTTACGTGGGTCTTTACACAGTAGTTTAGGTAGATAAGAAAAAGAGCGGGCTGTCAACTGGTTGTGTTTACATAGTAGACGACCATTCACAGTTCAGTTTATACAGGGTTAGTGTTAATTCAATCTGCTCATCTTTCTTCTACCATATTGTTAAATTGACGTCATTCTATATTGTTTGGGTAAGTACCCTACTTTAGCTTCCTACCTTCGGTAGTGAGGAAGTAAAATCACTGAAAAGAGCGGTTTTTTGTGAAACTTCCATCGTGAGAAACGTAATTAGATTATGGTGTATTCGGAATCAGTGCTGTTCGGGATCGTATAAGAATGACCCATCAAACATTGAAAATTGCCATAGTCATAAGATAGGGTCATTAAAAAATGATTAATTCTTCGATCCCAGAAAGCCCGTTCTGAAGAAATGACATTAAATATTCTATTTTGTGTACCTACCTAGGGATTCTATATATTGGATAGTAGAACTCCTAGAAACATTAATTTGGTTATTTATGGCGATACACTGACCTGAAGGTCTCCTTGTTATGTAGGGGGAATATTAGATGGAGAGGGAATATGCTGAGCTGAAACTTGAATCTTTGTTGACTCGACATTTCCTTGAGAACTCGAAACTGAGCACAAAAAGAGTAATTTTTGTTACCTTGAGAGAGGCCAGCTTCCGCACTAAGGCTGTGGGTTTCGATTTCGCTTGTTACCGATCGTCCTTGGCAAGACGAATTGTGTATCACCTATACAATTAGACTTACCTTTTTATATTAATCGTAGGTATATGACGCTCTGGAATTAGGGATACTCATTGGCCATTCCTTCTTCGTTTTCTATTAGCGAATTTTCGAAAAAGGTTCAGCTATTGCACTAGCTTCAAAATTTTAGTTGTCCGAATTTCTGCTTTGCGAATTTTCCTACTTTTCAATATGTACCTATATAGATACTAGTAGGTATTCGTATTTATATATGTGTTACTCCGCACGGTGTCTGACCCTACAATCGATCTAAAAAATCCAAAAAAACGTCTGCCAAGTTGGGTGGTCAGTATAGCTTTTTCACTTTTGTAACATGGGTGTACAGAATGAGTTAGTGAACATTCCTGCGGAATTAGTAGAATAATTTAGAATAATAGTTTAGTAGTTATCCCCATGACAACGAATTAAAAGTTTGCGCTTGCGCAGTAGCTATAACTGATCCAACCGTGATGAAATTCATAGGTTTTGAGTCAGCCCCCAACTACCCTCAGAGTTTGAGCGCAATCGGTCCATTAGAAACTGAGAAATCGTAGTTTCCAGAAATTCAAGCTTGCTCAATGAAATTCATAGGGGACCCTCTGGGGTCTAACTTGGGGCTAACCCGCACAATCCCCTACCGTCTTAAACATAAGAACATAATTATATGATAATATTCGGAATCAGCGCAAAATGTCCTATTAGAATGACCCACCAAATCGGTTGAAAAGGTTTCTTTGAAAATTCGTTCATCAAATAATGCTGCCTGACTGGAACTTACTATTTTAATTTCGTCATGTTTTCTGTTGCAGTAGGAAGATATGCTTGGAGCTGTGGCAGGAGCATCTCTGGTGCTCCTGGGTACTTTGGTTTCCTGCGTCTACGTCCCTCCCGGGCCCAAATACCCTTGTCCGGACCGACCGAAGCTCTTCTACCCCTGCAGATGTCTTCAGGGGTCGGACATTGGCGTCACCCTGCATTGCCAAAATGCTAACCTTGCCTCCTTGTCCATCGCCTTCGCTAACGTCGCCTCTAACAAACTTCGCGTCGAGTCTCTCACAATCTCCTCTTCGACATTTTGTAAGTTAATCTACGAACTTAGTTATGAGCTAAGCCCTCGGATACGCCTGTTAGATTTTTGTCGGAAAAATGCGGGACACCTCCTTTACCCTGCTTGTAGGTACCTATTCATTCTTTCTTTTGATATGATCGACATTTTGGAACAATTACGGGTTGGTAGTGCAATTTTTCATAAATAATTGAATTAATATAAATTATTATTATTATAATCATTAAAGATTAAATTTTTCTACGTGATCACTGAGGTCGAGTTATTCAATAAATAAGCAGTTATTATTTTCGATAATTTATTTAACTATCGTTATCATAAAATAAAAACATTTATCATTACCACTATAAAAACATTGGTCTTCCTCTTTTAAAAATTAGGAATATGGAGGAATCATGCGTATAAGGTAATTATGAACGGAGCTAATAAAGGATAAGAATTGTGTTATTACCATCTTATGAAACAAATACAAATGAACCATTGTTACCAACAATATTTTCCCCAGAAAGGTGTAAAAACTGGGTAAAAAATATATAGTTTAGTAATGCACGCATTTGAGGGCACGTCCCTTTTGATGGAACATTGTTTCGAAACTGAACAGCAAACCGAAGTCTGTGATCAACGATACCCAACAAGGGAACCCGTGTGGCGCCACCCAGTGGTGCTAGCCTGGCGCCACCCAGTGGTGGTGTCGAGACAATGGTCGTGTCCCAAAACTGAACAGCATACCAAAATCTATGATCATCGACACCCAAGACAATAATAATCCGTCTGGCGGCACACTGTGGCGCCAGCCCAGGGTTGCGTTGGGAATGTCTGAGTTTAAAAAAAAAAAAACGCAAATTGGTTGATAATTAGGCCCTGGGGAGCGCACACAAGATTTTGCCAATAAACGTGTTTCCCGGCATCAACCCCCCTCCAAATGGGAATTTCGAGAATCCGGCGACGTATTGCACAACTAGACAGTTTTCTGAGTCGAAAAAAAAAACAAAAAAACAAAAACACGAAAATCGCTTGAGAACTAAACCACTGGGAGCGCACACAGAAATGCACCTATGGTTTTTTTCACGGATTTGGATTCAGGGTGGTCTGAAACGGATTTGTATGTGGTTCTTTTCATTTCTCAGTTGAGTGTTATCCTACTCCCACCCAGATCGAAAACAATAGGAAGCCACTCACTAGTGAGGGACGTCCCAAAAAAACCTGAAAAAAACGTTACCTACGTAGTTCCTGAGTTCGGGTCAGAATTTCAATTTCTAGAACATACTTCAGGGTTCGAAGACCGAGGAGGACGAAGGTTCGAGGAAAAGTGTGCTTTGTAGTGAACATTGTGGAGGTTTTGTGGACATTTTGATCATATTGACCCGACCCCGTGACTGAAGGTTTAGCGTGACTTAGCATTTCTATGTTTTGAAAAGAAGACTGAGGAACTGGAATATCTCATGGGTGGTCCTTATCTCGAAGTTATTGACGGCGCGGCGTATGAGTTCTGCTGACACGATATCATCGATTTTTTAAAAATCGCTGCGTTCTATTTTTTAATTTTTCTATACGTCCCAGGTCTTCGAAGCCTGCGATTGAAGACATAGCAAATACTAATAATGATTATTCTGGATTCAATCACTTTCTCGCGATAAGGCGTCAAAAAATTCTGATTAGTTCACACCGAACTTTCTCTGAGAACTTGGTGAAAATCTTTGTGGTCGAAACCTCTCAAAGGTCCGCCCCGGTACAGTGAAACGTGACGCCGCAGCCACTCGTGGTATCTACTTGTACCTTCCCAGTCTGGGTACTTATCAAACCACACGTGAGCAATTCGACGTTAGAGCGTTTAGAACATTCATGATCAGGCGACTTTCTCAATCCTAATTTCGTTACCTGTTGTATCCTCCGTTGGATGATATAACTCATTGTAGGACCCCTGTTGATGAGGACTCTCTCGAGTTAAGCCTAGTAATACTGTTTTCTTCTAGCTCAGCTCTGGGGGTTATGTGGATTTCGTTTCTAAATATCGCCTACCATCATATACGAGCGAGGAGTAGTACCCAGTCTCACAATCTGACCTGGGGTCCATAAAGAATTCGGGAGTTTTTGGAACATAATGTTATCTCCTTCCTTGAAAGGAAGCCTAATTTTGGCATTAAGATCGTAGTATTTTGCTTCCGAGTCTACCAAGGTAGCGGAAGCATTGTTTTCACTTCTAGGAGGTGAAAAATTGTTTACCTCCAAAATCAAAATTTCAACTCGCTTTTTACGTTTTAGACCTTCCTGAACAATTTTGGTTTCGTGTCTATCTGTCAGTCTGTTTTTATTTTGCTTTGATTTTGTTTCATCAAGTCTCTATCTTCATTCACTGCAATTTTTGGTTCTAAATGGTGATTGGTACAGGGAATCGTAGTTCTCAGATTGCGCCCCATAAGTTTGGACGCAGGAGAGCTCATTTTCCCTCGAGGAGTGGTCCGTTGATTCAAGAGGGCAAGCCAGGGACCCTCTTCTGAGTCCAACGATTTCTTAAATATATTTTTCATCCTTTTGACGGCGCTTTCTGCCAGTCCATTCGATTGTGGATAATGAGGAGATGACATGAAATGGAGAAAACACCAATCATCACTAAAATCTTTGAACAACTGAGAGTCGAAGCAAAGAGCTCCATCAGTGTACAAAATCATGGGTATACCATGTCTAGCAAATATGGATTATTTTTTGAATCACAGTGGCATTGCGTAAACTGGGAATTGTTACCACCTCAATATAATTGGTCAATGAACCCACCAAAATTAAGTAGTAAATCTTATTTAACTCAAAAAAATCATAGGCCACCTCTGACCACGGTAAGTGGGGCAATTCTTTATATTTCAATTCAGTTTTGATTTTATTATTTTGACATTTTAGACAAGTCTTACACGATTTGACAAATTTTTTAATGTATGGTTGATACCAAGCCAAAACAATGTACCCTCAGCTCTGTCCAGTGTTCGGGAAATACCTGGGTGTCCAGTATGCAATAAACCCAAAATTTTGGACCTTAGAGAGTTTGGCACCAGAATTCTATCCCCCTTGAAGTCCACTCCCTCATGAACTGTCAGCTCATTTCGAAATTCAAAATACGGCTTACAATCATCTCTGAGTTGTAGTGGGTTGGCCAACCCTTGAAGATATAATTATCTGGATTCGTGATAATTGAGTCCTTCTTGGATTCCTCACAAAATGAATCCCATTGCTTCCGAAATATAGGAACGCTATTCACTACTGTAGCAACTAAAAATTTACATTCCTCTTCAAATAGGGGTTCTTTGTCACAGCTTTGATCAGTTAAGTCCCTGGAGAGAATATCTGCCAGATACATGTGTTTACCTGGAATATTATGGTTCAATTGAAAGGAGTATTGTTGCAAAGTCATCGATATTCTTTGGAAGCGGAATGGAACTTTATGCAAGAGTTTATTGATTAGACCAAGCAAAGGCTTGTGGTATGTCTCAACTTTTACTTTTTCCCTGCCAAGAATATAATGTTTGAATCTCTCCATATAATACCAAATAAAAGCAAACAGCTCCTTTTCTAGTTGTGAGTAGTCTCCAAATTAGTGTCTTTATATAGTCCTCTTGGCTGTTATTATGGAGGTCCTGGTCAACCAAAAGTGTTCAACTGCATCAATAATTATCGTTTTTTTTCAGCACGGCTGTATGGTGGCCTCCTGTACGCTCTTGATGTGAAGAAATTGGTGGTCGAGGATACTCCTCTGAAGAGCATCGAACCCCAGACGTTTCTCGGCGTCAACAGGAGTCTGGAAGAGCTCCACCTAGTCAACACTCATTTGAGTTTTTTCCCCAAAGAGGCTTTTGAGGTAAATAACTATTACTACGTAGAATTATCACGTCATCGTGATGGTGTGATCATCATACCTTGTCCCAGTTTTTTAGTCAGGAAAACGAGAGTTTGAAAAAAGCTTCAAGACACTTCTAGCTAATTTTTTAAGACAATACAGATATTGCAATGGCTTCAAAATTACAGTTACCTATTCAAATATTTGAGAATTTTTCCATGGAAATCCATTTCAGAACATTCAAAATCGATTCCTGAAGTTTAATACTTATTCATATAATTTGAAATCAACCGACCATCGGTATGGTTGATTGCAATTATAGTAGGCAGTGAAGAGAGGCTGGCTGACCGCGAATTCGGACCCAGTTCCAAGATCTTTTTAAAAGTGCGCAGATTTAAAAAAGAAAACAAATTTGAACTCCGCGAGAACGGAGATGATTCAAATTGGAAGATTCAAATTTGAATTATTTCCTAAATCTTTGCACATTTAAAAAAATATCTTGGAACTGGGTTCGAATTCGCAGTCAGCCAGCCCGCTGCATAATTCATACCTTTTCTCGGAACTATCGTAGTATAATTATGTTTATGTATATTTATTCATTTACACGTATTTATATATTTATTACGTGCGTCACTCCATACGATATCTGACCCTTTAATCGAGATAAAAAATTCAAAATGTCAGTAAGATCAAAAGATAAGACTAGTTCGTTGGCCAGAATTTTTGGAGTTCCTCCTCGAAGGGGTCAAATTTTAGTTCAAAAACCTCTAATAACCGTGGTGTTTGGTGTAAATTACCATCCTAAACATAGGAACTTGAGTATAGTATATTCGGAATCAGCGCCAATTCGCCTATAATAATCATCCACCAAATCAGTTGAAATCATTCCTTGAAAATTCGCTCATCAAATCATGATGCATGACAGAAACTTTTTGTTGGCATTAGTTGTAAAAACAATTCAAAGAAGGTGTGAACTCAACGATAACTGACCGTAGGATCGATCTTAAAACGTCCAAAATATTTCAAAATATCAAAAATAACAACAAACAACGGTCGAGTTCGTTGGCCAGAATTTTTGAAGTAGTATGACTCTATTATTAAGGGCAAAAAAACGTGTTTTTAGTGTAAATTACCATCTTAAAGATAGGAACATAAATGAAATGGTATACTCGGAATCAGCACAAAAACCCCTATATATCAAGGATCACCCACCAAATCGGCTACCCATCAAATGATTATTTGAAAATTCGCTGATCAACTCATGCTGCAAGAGTGGAACTTTTTCTTTTCACCCGAGTGGTGGGCTGCTGAAGAAAGCAAAAATCTCTTAATTTTATGTAAATAACTACCTTATTACTGGCATCATATTCTAAATTCTAAATATGTGGGCATACATCATCTAAATTTGTGGAATGTGCAATTTTGAATATGTATCCTGTATGATTTTCTTTGTATGAATAAACGAATTGAATTTAATTGAACATATTTCTAGGGACATTTCCCTCTCATAATTCAACGATTTCTTCCTTCTCCAGATCCTTGGTAAGCTGTCCTATCTTAACGTCGATGGCCACCGCTTGAGCAGCTTCCCTGCTGGATCCCTCAGTGGCCTCATCTCGGAAAATCTGGACAGGATCAGCCTCGTTAACGGTGACTTGACTGACCTCGCCGTGGAGACTCTGAGCGTTTGCAAGAAACTCAAACGGGTCGATCTTCACGGTAACAAGTTCAAAGTACTCAAGAAGAACCAGTTCAAGGGTTTGAGGAATGTGGAGACACTAGATTTGTCCCATAACGCCATCGCCAAAATCGATGGGTCCCATCTCTCCGATCTCAACAAGCTATCGAATTGCAATCTCTCCCACAATGCCATCACAGAGATTACCCGGTCAGTTCAAAATGTCCATTTTTGTCTATCGTAGTACCTATCTTAAGTGGTGGCAAAATTTTTTTTCTTACAAAAGCTAAAATGTTTTCTATGAAAGTGATGGGCAGAAGGTATAGGCACCTCTCTGGATATTAGACTTAGCCAGTTAGGGTTAATTCGTATTCGTCTTCAAAATTAGCGCTATTGAATAACGAGTCGTCAATCAGTACGCCGAGGCTATTAGAAATATCAACGTTCTCATGACATGAGCTCCAACGAAATAGGCAATGTTATGTGAGTGATTGACAGTTACTATAAAAAAAGGAAATGCAGCAGAACTTCACACTAGGTGCTCTCTTTATGCTAGTAAAGATCAAAAATACCTATTTTTGGGTGATGTTCTGCTAGTTACGGCCTTCAGAGCATTGTCCTAGTGATCAAGGTCATGACCTAAAAGCTAGAAGCCCGTGTTGAGCCTATAGGGGGCATACCGCCCATGATTTGGCTCTGAAAAAAGAAGGGTTGCGCCAGAGACATGAACCTTTCAGCCTTAATACTCACAACCCCTGTGGTTTATTTTGAATTTCCTTTTCAATATTCTACGTTTTGATTTGTCAAAACAGTGCCTCGGGGTTTGTGTTAGCCTTCCTGGAGAAGATAGAAGAAGATATTGGGTTGAAAATCCAAGGGTTTGTCGAGTGGCATCATCATCTATTGTGCTAGTAAGAGTGCAAGCATCTCATAGTTCATTACTTATTATAGGTACCTAGTAGGTAGTTTAGGTATAATAGGCTTCATTCTCTCCTGTAGGTATCATAATGTCCATCGTCCTTTCTCTCATTTATCATAATACCCAACCCACATTCTCTCCCCTCTATCATAATGCCTGTCGTCCATTCTCTCCTGTATCCCAATGTCCAACGTCCATTCTCTCCTATAGGGTAATATCCAATGTAAATTTGGAGTATTTTTAAAGATACAGCTAAAGTGGGAACATAAGTTGACTGAGAACAGGTAGTGAGACCAAACCTGATTAAATGTAAAGGGTTAGTTCCGCTAGTGATAAGAATACAATTGTTTACGTACCTTACTGGAGAATCCATCGTGACGAGCAAGTCAAGTACATGTGGCGAGCGCTTTCGATGTGAGGACATCATCAGGCCGTCAGGAGAGCACTCTCTCGACGGCCTGATGATGATGTCCTTACATCGAAAGCGCTTGTCACCTGTACTCGACCCGCCAGTCACGACGGATTCTCCAGTGAGGTACGTAAACAAACCTGATTGGTCGGCTCAATCGGATTTTGATTAGGTACAACATCTGTATTCTTCCTCTTGAGGTGTAGAAACATGTTGAAATTTTTTCAACATAAGTACCTAGGTAGTGCATGCTTTTTTTGACCAAAATGATTGTAAAATTAGAAAAGGGATTCCTTTCCTCGTAACTGCTGCAATACTATAATAATGTTATTTTACATCTTTAATCATATGTATTTCAGAGGTGCATTCGCGCGAAACACCGTGCTACGCTCTCTAAACCTTAATCATAACAAGTTGAGGAAAATCGACTCCAACTCGTTCAGAGGGATGCGGTTCATTCGTCGACTGTACATGGCAGACAACGAAATTTCCGAAGTCGGTCGAGACACTTTCGGCGCCGTCTCGAGGATCGGAATAATCGATCTGGCGAGGAACAAATTGAAGAAAATCGATTTTCAAATGTTTGCCAAACTTCAGTACGCTGAGGTGATTCTCTCGCTTCATATTGGTTTAATCCTCCATCCCAACAATTAATCCACAATTCAATATAATATTTTTCATATAAGTAATAGTATTGACCCAATTAACCCATCAATATAATTTGGTATTAACCGATGATTTCCAAGTTCCATAAGGATGTTCTTCTGAAATCAATGAAATGAAAGCACTTTTGGTCCATCATGAAGGTAGCAGACAATAGAAACATAGAGGTTTCGTCCATACAGAACGCCCAACTCCAAGAGTTCGAGCAGTCTCTGATCTAATTATTAGGTAGGTAGCTAATTTTTGTAGGTTTTTTGTAGGTTTCAAACTCCAAAAGTTCAAGAAGAAAGTGTTTGGTATAATTTTAAATTAGGCATCTATCTGTGTTGGGCAAACTCCACTTTTCAAATACCTACTTTTGCTTTTCGTTGTTGACGAGGTTCTAATCCGTCTCTATTTCCCATGTTCAACCATGGTGTTGAAACGGCCTGAGTGAATGAAATATGCAATATGAATGCAATAAAACAAACGGGAATCAGTAGGGTGAATGAAAGTACGCAGCAATCATATTTATGTATTTATTCAATCTTAATACATGTTTATTTATTCCCTTTGTTCTGCTGCATTCTTAGCGACTAGGACGGTTCCAACGGTATGGTTGTAAAAGGGAAATGGAAAAGGTTAGACAGCCTCGTTAATCTCGAAAAACAAAAGTATTTAGAAAATGGGGTTTGCTCAACATTGGAGGTACATAGCTACGTACCCTCTGGATTTTGCGTTTTACCACTTCAAAAATATTATTTTCAGCTTCCTCGAAAACCTCCTTAGTGTCGATTGTCTGCTCATTTACATAAAATCGTCAACCACTTGCCAAGAAATTTTAGAAGCTGGTGTTGGTAACCTCCCACACCCGCACGAATTCCGAACCATCGGATATCACGTTCTCGAAAGGTCTCGATGAGGTTTTTCAGTTGTTTCATTAACAATTGTGGAATTTGGAAATATTTGTCACGTAGTTTTTCTCCAGCTGACAATTGAAACTAAGTAGTTACCTATGTGTTTCTAGAAAATCGATGTCTCCGATAACTTCGTGACCGAAATCCAGAAACTTGCCTTCAAGGACTTGTACTTGGTGCACGTCAACCTGTCGCACAATGCAATCTCCAAAATCGAACCAGGTGCCTTCGAAAACTGCGTCAACATTACCGTCCTGGATATGTCTTTCAACAAAATAAGTGAATTCGTGCCGAAAGTTTTCGACGAGCTGTCCTACGCGAATGAGCTGCAGTTGTCGTACAATAACTTGACGGACCTTTCGAAGGTGAACGCATTTTTTGGTTGATGGAATAATATTATTCTAGTTTGCGTTCCCGAGAAATATTGGAATAGGCATTAAGCCTTGATTTCCTTTCACATTTTTTTAAAACATTTTTTAACCTGAAAGTGCCATAAACATTTCGGCTCGCTTTTTGAGTTTCTAACCTTTCTGAACCGTTTCTAAAGTAAGGTTTCTTGGTTCGGTGTTCTGTGACACTGGAAATGGACAGACTTGAAATTCGTTGAAGAGGCAAAACTCCTAAGCTGTTCCACAAATTTTTATGAAGATTTGATCTTTTTTAGGATTTTGATTTGTGTTTTGAGTGGGTATGACCAATTATTATTATTCTAAATCCATGTGTACATAGGTACCTATATTATGATTTTTTGGTAGCCTGGAGTTACCCAAACTGAAAATTCTTCATTATGATAATGAACTGGTTCAATAATATTGAGTACCTAACAGTTTTTACAAATGAGTAACTATAGGGTGCACCAATTACCTACACTCTGGTTTAATGGTGAAAAATTGTATTGAACACATGTCCAATTGTCCACCTCCCCGATTATGGTAGGTATGCAGGAAGTGAGGGAAAACCCGTGCATGCAGATGAATGAACAAAGGTTGTATTGTCCCAATAGGCCTCAGAAACAATCTACCCACTCTGATACAGCAGGTAGGTATGCCGGCAGTGATCATTGAAATGGGGAATGGGTCATGTCTTAATATAAGAACATTTTTCTATTTTTTCTTGAAAAGTACTAATTGAGTAGATCTCAGGGCCCATTTGAACTCGTTGATAGGTCAGACGTTAATTAATGATCATTCTATGAAATAGTTAGTTACTCAGAGTTTAAGGGTGCACGGGACAACGGGCTTGAGAAGCATCCCAACCATGTCCCAACGCAGCTCAAAATCCTCTCTATTATTTTTCACGTTTGTTATTTTGAAAAATCCTCGATATACATTATGTTATATATAATAATCCTATAATACCTATACCCATAATAATAATTACATATTTTACGATCTGAACCATAATTTCCTTCCAGAGAAAACTGGAATCGGTTTCCTCCAGTTTTCTCCGGATGGAATAAACTTGAAATTATGATTCACGTCGTAAAGTATGTAATTATTATTGTGTAACATACGTATATCGAGGAATTTTCAAAATTACAAACGTGAAAGATAATAAATAGGATTTTGAGCTGAGTTGGAACATGGTTGAGGCGCTCCCCGAACTGACCGTCCCATGCGCCCTTGAGATTTTATCAATCAGCTGAGCGCAGGGGCATGATGTGCCCTTGAAGGACAGAAACTTCTGTCTTCCGTGATGGAAGTTTTACTTCCATGAGGGGTCCATCATGGAAGTAAATACATCATAGAAGTACTGTAAG
>JAEMON010000006.1:24452834-24469769 GCA_030264115.1 Lygus lineolaris
CCCCCCCCCCCCCCGCGCTCAGCTGATTAGTGACGTCTTAAACCCTGAGTATACCTAACTACCATCTCATTGAGTAATGATTATTAATTATAAGTTATTGCATTTTAAAAAAGAGAGCTCTTTATAGTGCACCTGAGACTTCCATTGCAGAGTAATCTGAGTTATTTTTCATTTTTTTCAGGTGCCGTTGGCTAATATGACAGGAATAAAGATTCTGAACGTAACTCACAATCAACTAAGGACAATCCCTCGCAACACGTTCCCAAAGTTGTTTGAACTTCACACAATAGACGTTAGCCACAACGAGATTTCCGAAATCTACAATGGAGTGTTCCAAACCCTCTTCAGTCTCCGTTTCCTGAATTTAAGTCACAACAACATGAAAGAGATCAAATCTGCCACCTTCGGACCTCTCCCAACCCTTCTTGAACTGGATCTGAGTCACAACTTGTTGACAGACATTTCCCGTGGTGCTCTCAACCGCCTTGTGTCTTTACAACAGTTGTCCGTCGCTTATAACCTCCTCCCAACCATATTTCAAATACCTATATCCCTCTCCAGACTTTATCTGAATTACAACGAAATCAACAAAATCCCCGCTAGAGCTTGGCCGACTATGAACGCCCTTCTGAGCCTTGATTTGAGCGATAACTACTTGGAGGATAACCTTGAGAGGGGTTCCTTCACTAACCTCCTCACTCTGCGGAGGCTGGACCTAAGCAGAAATTACATCACTGAGCCCCCATGGGAAAGTTTAGCTGATGTTTCATCCCTCCAGTATCTCCATTTGCAAGTGAGTTGTGGATGCTGGTCGTCATGTTCTATAAATATTAATGAAAGTTACTTGTGTGAAAAATTGACAACAAAATATTAGTAAGTAGTGAACTGGATTGGGGTCAGTCAGATGCACTAGTTTTGCGCTGATCCCGAGTATACCATATTATTTATGTTCCTATCTTTAAGATGGTAATTTATACCAAAATCACGTTTTTTGACCCATAATAGTAGGGTCATACTACTTCAAAAATTCTGGCCAACGAACTCAACCGTTGTTATTGTTGATATTGTTATTGTTGAAATATTTTGGACGTTTTAAGATCGATCCTACTGTCAGTTATCGTCTGGAGTGATATTTACAGGGAGTTCACACTTAAGATGAAGAACCTTCTCTGAATTGTTTTTACAAATAATTGCAACAAAAAGTTTCTGTCATGCATCATGATTTGATGAGCGAATTTTAAAGGAATGATTTTAACCGATTAGCTGGATGATTATTTTAGGCGAATTGGCGCTGATTCCGAATATACTATACTCAAGTTCGAACGTTTAGGATGGTAATGTACACCAAACACCTCAAAAACCATGGTTATTAGCGGTTTTTGAACTTAAATTTGACCCCTTAGAGTAGGTGAAATTTTGAATTTTTTTATCTCGATTCAGTCAGATATCGTCTGGAGTGACACACACACACACACACACATACATGTATATGAATAAGTTAAATTTCAGGAATCGTTTTAGAATGGTCTAAAATGGATTTCCATGAAGAAAATTTTCAAAAATTTGGATTAGGTACCAACATTTTGAAGCCATTGCAACAGCTTCATTTTCTTCGAAAGTTCGCTAAAAGTGTAAATGTCAATAATATCAAAAGAAAGGATGCGTTTGCTGGCCAGAATTTTGGAGTACTCCAAGGGGTCAAATTTTGAAAATGTAGAGTAAAAAATTGCTTTAAAAAAACGTGTTTTTCGAGGTTTTTGGTGTAAATTACCATCTTAAACATAGGAACATATGGTATATTCGGAATCGCGAAATTTCCTATAAGAATCACGCACTAAATCGGTTAAAATTATTCTTTGAAGATTCGCTCATCAACTCATGCTGCATAAATGGAACTTTTCTCAAATATTATTGCCCAGATATACCTCAATATCCACGTTGATTAGCCTAGAATGATTTCTGCTAGACCTTTACTTACCTAAAAAGGTAAGTAAAAGGATCCTTGATGACGAAAGCACTCAGCCCTCTACTAAGGCTGATTTCAAAATAAATCAACCAAGAAGTGCCTAGATAGTAGGTACCTTCTAACCCAACCAATATAAGAAATGGGCAACATCACCAAACAAAGAAATTGATTATGAAAGTTACAAAAATAACTTGTATTGGCACGCCATTGAATTTCACTGTTTAGTCTCTTTTGATTAGAGTTTGAACACATTAAGCAGCTATTGAACATTTATAAAAATATTGAATAAATATTTAGGTAATTGAAACTATAGGGTAATCTAGCTGGTTTACATTCTCGAAAAGCCACCTGTCAAGGTCGGTGCTGATAGTTGTGACTAGGTACATAATTTATTTGTAAATCATTCAAATTTATAATCGATTTTCTCTACTTGCAGGGAAATAACCTGACGTCGTTGGGCAAAGGAGCTTTTGGAAAGTTGCCTATCGTCTTCGAGCTCAATCTTTCAGAAAATCAAATTGTGAACGTTTCCGCCAAGGCTTTCGATGGTCTTCTCCAACTTCTGAAGCTGAATCTGTCCCACAATCAGATAGAAAATATCCCGAATGGAGCTTTCCAAGGTCTTATTATTATATTTTTGCAATCACACAATAGAAACCATTAAGAATATTTAATATGAATCAGAAATCCCTTCGTGGAAAAAATGGAAAGTAGGTACCTACCTACCTATGTAGTGATAATTATTTTTCATGGAATGCCAAGTTTATCATAACTTTTACTATGGTAGAAGGCTTTTAAGTTCAACGTAAGGGCTTTTTCTGGTCTTTTTCTAGCCTTTTCAACTACTTCTTCACTTGAATGCGTTGAACTTACAGCTCGATAATTTATTGTAAATTTTATTTTCTACCGGATTTCAGGATTGGTGTCTCTTCAAACTCTGGATCTGTCACAAAACATGATCGAAACTCTTGACAACAAAACCCACGGAGTCTTGGATGACTGCTTGTCTTTAGAAAGAGTGAGTTGATTTCCTAGAAGTTTTTTCGTTTTTCAAGCTGTAGTCGTTTTGATGGTCCTCCATTCCGCCTCCACGAGAACCTTGGAACAGTCAATGCTTCGACTTGAAAAATTAATTTCCTGAGGTTCATTGCAGCCATGAACCGGATTCTTGATTTACAGGCCTTTATTGCCATGTTTCGATTCCTCACTACCGAAAGTAGGGAAGAATTATATTCGTGCAAGAAGTAAAACAAGTTGTCCTTCAAACTCTAAATTTCCGCTAGCGTCTCTGAACTTTCTTCTTTCTGAACAATTTTGGTTCCGTCTTTGTCGGTCTGTATGAGGTCAATTCGTTGTCCCTTGCACAAATATATGACATTTTGGGCAGATATTGATGAAATAGTCGGGGTTTGTGTGGGTTAGCTCCTCGGCGATCCACTACGTATCACATTCCCGTTTGACCAGTGCAGTAACCTATGCTGGCCTACTAATAACTGCTACCCGCCATTCCTTATCAAGCACACTGGTGCCAGAACGGACTTGAGTGCATGTCTGAGGAAAAAAGCCTCTGGTTCAGGTTCAGTTTCATCTATGAGGGCATTGCTCAGACTGCTATGCGTTTAAATGAAAATCACCCTCTTAACGATTCCGCCAGGATTCCATCCGTTTGTGGCTACCTCTACAAGGGCGTATACCAACCACTAGGATATCCCGATTCCTAGATGAAGTAAACTGGAGCAGATGTCATTTGAATCTGGAAGTTGTAGATTTTTGGCTGATTTATTGTACACCTACTAATGTCAATATGAGCAAATCCTGCTATCCCATTTTAGTTGCCCGTGAAGTTTTTTTAAAAGTTGGTAAGTACATTTCTCTTGTTTTGGGCTTACAGGTCAATTTGAGTCATAACAGGATTTCTTTCGTGACTCGGAAAACGTTCCCAAGTGACCCTTACCAGCCGTACAAATTGAGAGAAGTTGATCTCAGCTTCAACGTAATGCCTGTCGTCACATTCGATTTGACGTATGGAACACGGAAACTAGAAGTGTTGAATCTGAGTCACAACGCAATCAACGAAGTTAGAAAAGGTTAGTTACTCACAAAATAAAATTGTTCGAATGCTAACTTGACCAGGGTTTGTTCTGGTGGTATTGGTCCGTTGAATTTGCCGAACAAATGTAGCGACAGTTTTATCTCGAAACGCCCAGCCAGATATATTTATGTTAATGTCAACCCCTCTCCTAAACGAGCAATTAAAATGAAGCTCTTGCAAAATTTGACCTTGGAAAAAAGCTGGTTCTTCCTCTTCAACCTTGGAAAAAAGCTGATTTGTCCTCTTCAACTTCAAGCTGAAAATAACTCAAAAAAGCTAGAAAAACACTTGTGTAATATGGCCTTTAAGGCCCTTTAAAAAATAGAGTTTTTACTGCTCGAAAATCTGAGCCGCTGAGTCGAAAATTAAGGTCCTAGATCAGCTGATCAAAAATTGAGCTCGTCGCTCGTCATTACCCAAATCGTATTTTTTACTTTTTCAATTTGATCATCACTCAGATGACTATCGATTCTCGCCATCGACGTGCAATTATCGATGGTGAAAAAACTGCGACCAATAGAAATCATCGACAATATTTATTGATATGTTTGCTTCAGGCCGTCATTGCCTAACTTTTGTTTCAGCATTCTAAGAAGAAATTATTCTCAATTGCAACGTTTTGCCAGTTCAGAACAGCTTTGTTCAACCGTACAACTGAAATACAACGAGCGAATACAATGAATGAATTAACGATCTAATAGCTCTCTTTCTCTGTTTTCAGGTGTTATTGGAAATCTCACATCTCTCAAAGAGTTGGATCTCTCATACAATGAGCTAACTGAGCTGACGCAGCCCAATACATTTGATTTGCCTCCTTCCCTCAAGTCCTTGAAACTGAGAGCCAACCAGCTTGTGACTCTGCCCATTGGTCAGATCGAACATATCTCCTTTGCAGATTTACGAGATAACCAACTTGATTACTACACAGAGGTGACGAAAATGGAGAAAAACGGAAGCCGCGTGTTGTATGCTGGTGAGTTTGAGTTGGCCCAAGTTGATTGATATCCATCAATATTCTAGTAATAATTTCTTCAGGTTTGGAAACATGCGAGTCGTTTTATGCCAATGTTTCAAGGAACGATGTTTTGTGGAGGTTTTCTTCATTTTCAGGAAATGAGGGATCACATTTGATCATTAATTATACTACAGTAGTTCCTAGAAAACGTATGACTTGTGCAGCAGGCTGGCTGACTGCAAATTCAAAACCCAGTTCCAAGATCTTTTTTAAATGTGCACAGATTTAAAAATAATTCACGGGAACGCGCCTCTTCCATCTCCATCATGTTGGCCCCCCTGCTCTACCCCGCCCTGCTCCATCCAAACGCCCTCACCTTTGGTTTTGTTTGACTGATGGCGACACCTCGTTCCCAGTTATCACGATCTTTTTATGAGTTTTTATTTTCATTTTCCGATATTTCTCAGTTAATTTCTGTGTCAGATTGATATTTGTGCGTTGCTCCACCCACGAGAAAGATTTTCTTGGGTCGTTTCGAGGTTTTTCGTTCGGAAACCTGTGATGGAAGATACCGACACCGCTCGTATGGTAGGTGTGGTTTCCAGTTCGTTTGATCGTCCAACAGTTCGCAATTTGAAACACAGATAGCGATCCACCTATAAAATCTTTGGGGGAGATTTTTAAAACGGTAGAGGTTCGTGATTCAGCGAACCATATGCGTTGATCTCGAGAGAGTACATCGCACAAGGGGTCACCTCCACGCAGTAGAGCCCGCGCTTTTTAGTGTCGCAATGCCTCGTGCTTTCTCAAAGGAGAATCAAAACCTCGGATGTCAGAAATCCGACTTTTCATGCGTCAGAGTTTGATGACTAATAGTCCAAAGGATATTTTCGTGGATGCGAGCTGCTCGGCGAATGAAAATATAAAAGAAAGTACAGTTGGACGATCAACCAACACCATGTTGGCAGCTTCGCGTACGGGAAAAAGTTTTCAAATGTCCCACAGTTGCGAGGACGAGATTTTTGATTCTGAGGATTTAGTTTCTCACGAGGGTCAACAATTTTTTATTGCAACAGCGGTGAGTATGATCAATTTTTAGGGGCGTCTTCGGTGGACTGTTGCCAGTTCAGATGGCTCAGGTACCTACAAAAAATTGTGGCGAAATCACTCAAACAGGAACCTGATAGGCCCTTCATCCATTCGGAAATTTTAAAGTCATGGGCTTCGCAAATTCAAAAAGGCCTTGTTTTAGAATATATTAAGAAAGGTACAGGACATTTAAGACCCATACCTTCATTAGCAGTTACAGAGTCCTGTAGAAAATATCTCGTTTTTAAATATAACGATAACCTTTTTTGCATGCATTTGAGTCCTTCAGTGAATATGTCATGATACAGCTCCTTATTTCTTTGATATAACGAGTTTCTTTCACACACAAGTGCTGATAAGGGCGAGGGGGGGCTGAGGGGGTGAGTGGTAAGGGCTGATACCCCCCTCTCAATATTGATTAAGGGTAATACCCCCCTTTTTTCTTTTTCAATATTCATGGGTAATACCCCTTGTTTTCAGTATTCGTTGGTTCGCAGTTGTGCAACCACAGTCTTATGGGATCGGCATTCAACGCGTTAATCGGTGGTTAAGAATAACAGTGTTGTCCCAAACAATGTGATAATTTGGTTATTAGAATTGCTCTTTGATTAGAATTAATGTATTCGTCCTCGATTCCAAAGGATCATTATTGAAAAATTGAAAATACAAACCAAAAGGATTGTATGAAGCCTATTCTACCCCATAGCATTGCCCTACCGATTATCACATTAGGTAACTAACCTTATGAATGTGTGTTTATGTTTTGAACTTCTTTCTGTGCTAAAATTCATTGAAACGGTCCAGGTAACCACATAAACTGTGACTGCCGTCTGCGACCCTTGAAAAGATGGATCCTGGACGAGACGTCACGAGCGGACGATTGGGTCGACGTCAAGTGCCACATCCCGACGTCGTTGGCTAACAAGTCGCTCCTCGAGATTGACGAGGAGCAGCTCTCCTGTGGCGAAGCAGGATCTGAAGGGAATGAGGACTACGACACTACGCCTGATGTGAAATTCAGAGAAATTCAAAGGTGACGAATACTTCTTGGACTCAGGTTGTTCAATTTTGGGTCACTTGTATACTGTAGAGATATAGAGAGTTTCAAGAAAGCATATAAATGTTTTAAATCTTTACATTTCAAAAATGTTCTAAACTGATTTTGGACCGTGGCTTTCCAAGCCTGCTGCTAGTAATACAGAGTTCCTGGTGTCTCGGTACAGTGTGCTGTATCGTCAATGAAGGCATTTAATCCCCAATTAGTTAGACCTTATTGAGATAAGGCGTCCTATCCTGCCCTGTAGATATGGCTCCCTATCGTGATACAGCCTAACTTATCGTGTGGGTCCTCTTCTCAATTCTCTGGCTCTTGGAGTCTGTCACGGAATTTTCATGAACACTGAAAATGGACACTCAGCTTTTCACTAATGAGTAATCTAACTTGAATCTTGAATGCTTTTTGTGATCCCAGAACCTAGAAATTGCTTGTTTTGTCATCACTTATCATGAATTTGCGGACCTTTATTTTTTATTCACCTTTTATTCCTACATGGTCACCTCGCTACGGGTACGACTAACGATTCCTGGTGGTCTCTTGTTCGAGGAAGGCTCAAACACAGAAAGTTTGTCATCCGCAGACAACAAGCCATTCACACACAACTCTGACATGACTGGTTCTTATAAAAACCTTCGAAATAGAAAAGTAAAGCTAACTAGTAAAAATAGAACAGAAAAACAAGAGCAAAGACGAGGGGTAATTGTATTAGCGCGAAAAATTGGCATAAAGAAAACTGCGACAAAGATGGGAGTAGACGTTTAGTATCACTTCTAGATACAGTTTGAGTTTAAAAATTTGTGTCACTTTAAGATCGTGTTGATTTCTTTCATTTGTGGTTAGCATCAGATTTGCTTGTCCTCATGGCCCACCACCGTATGGTGATGTCCTTAACAACTAGGAATTCTCTAATATCTTTCCTCTCCACTTCCTACCATAATTCTACTAGGAATTCTAGGAATACTAGGAATTCTCTAATATCTTTCCTCTCCACTTCCTACTATAATGTATTGCAATCGCCCATCCCCAATGGTTGGTTGACCATCAATGAATTAGGTAGGTACCTCAAGCTGCCTAACTAACTAGCTGACTCAAGGTTACGATAGATAACCAATGTGGGAAATGGATGACCCAGTGAACTAGCTGCCAGTAAACAACCTTCCTTGAAACTACCTTATTATAATAAAGTATAAGATCAAAAGGGACATTGAAATTATAATGGGTAGTAGAAAGGAAAGTTGTTATGTCCCGCCCGTAACAACACATTTTGTTCCCATCCCCAACATTCCTTTTGTCATTCATTTGGAACATAGCTGTATGAACTATGGCTCCTGATTGAATGGACAAGGAGAACAGGGGTGCCAACACATTAGCGGTGGGCTCGCTTTTTTAAAAGAATTCTTGAGCTTTTGTTCAACAATTCTTTGGCAAATTCTTTGGGTTCCGAATAAGTATTTCCAGACATTGCTGCCAGTAAACAACTTTTCTCCACTTCCTATTATAATTTGAATCAACCTTCCCTTATGGTCCGTTGATCTTATAATTATCTGTTTCAGAGATTCTTCTGGCAAAATATCTTTAACATGGTACGTCACAGCTAAAGAGGACATCGCTGATTTCGCCCTGTTGGTCAAAGGAAGGAATACGTTCGACAATCAAGAGTCTACGCTTCTGAAGAAAAATCTGGCATACAGTACGAGGAGCGCTGTACTGTCAAACTTTCCCTCAGAGAACGTGAGTTTTTAGGATATTGTAATAAATTGACATTTGCCGGTATGAGCTGTCCCTAGTGGGTTTATGCAACTAACTCATACTTCGAGGCCTTTGGGAAACCTGCAAGGTCTTTGGTGGGATTCAGTTATACACGAAGCGCCGACAATAGGTTTTGTTTGAGTAGTAACCAGAACATTTTTAGTTTACATTCCTTTCCGAAAGCACTTAGAAGGAATGTTTATGTCTCAAATAAGTTTGTTAAACGGGAGAGTGGTGACTGGCGACTTTCTTGGGAAAGAGCACTATGGATGGGCAAAATAACATCTAATCACTTGAAAGTTTGCAGCAGACACTTTTCCAACTACTACTAAATCCTACCAAATCAATTCCCCAATTCAATTTCCCAATAACTTCGGTGCAGATGCAGGTATGTAATCAATGAACAGTAGGTATTCAATACCGATTTCAGTCCTGTCTTTTGATTTCCTTGTTCTCAATAGGGTGCGCGCATGGGTCGGCAATTTGCATTTTTGACCTCAAATTTGAGTTCAGCACTATCACAAATCCCCGTTTGCCCATTTTTAACTGAACATTCCGTTTGGTTAAGCCAGAGAATAGCTGGGAAGAGACGCGTGACGTCAGAATCATTTGGGCGCTGATTGTCTTCCCCAGGCGGGAAGGAGGTTAGTGACGTCATCATTGTTAATTTCAAGACCCTTTTTCGCTCATGGGAGACCCCTCATGTGGCACCTTTTTGGAAAGCTCTCACTGAGATCTATAATTTGGAAAGATAAAAAATAACCATGAGCACATGCCATTCGCCTAGGTTTCAGGCTAGACAGTGCTTACTGTTACAAGCCGCCTCTGAGGACACCTAACAGTGTGTTATTCCTTCCAATATCACCTAAGACCCGTTACCTATCTTTATTACGTAACACTACTACTACTACTACTACTTCTACTACTGCTACTACTACTACTACTACTACTAGTATTCCTACAGCCCATTTAGGGTCCTGGCATCCTCAATGACAGTATTCCAATTAGCTCGATTCTAGGCTCCCAACCTCCAGCTTCCGGCCCTGACTCCTCTCAGGTCCTCCTCCTCATTGTCGAGCCACCTATTCTGCGGTCTTCCATGCAAATGACGGACTCCTGGTTTTCCCTGGTATATTCTCTCCACATGGCCAATCCATCTGAGGTGGCTGGCTTTTATTTCTGAAACGATGTCGGGGTGCCCATACAGCTCTTGGATTTCGAGGTTTGTGGAGATTACCCGTCCGTTGATTCATTTGGCGCCAAAAAGTTAGCGCAGGATTTTCCTCTCAAGCCACCTTAGAAATTCCTCATCAGCGCATGTCATGGTCCAGGATTCAGAGCCATAGACTACTACTGGCCTTACCATCGTACGGTACACTCTCGTCTTGACGTTTCTGCTGAGTGAACGGGTTCTGAACCCTCTTCTCAAGGAATACTAACACTTGTTACCCGCCAAGACACGTGCTCTTATCTCTTTCTTCATGCTGTTGTCTTCAGTAAGTAAGGTACCCAGGTATCTGAGGCTTGAGCGGCTGGAGGTGTTACCTTCTGAAATCCCTATAGAAACCTACTGTAGGGTTTCTGGCTTCACTCTCTCCTCTCGTCTGGTTGAATACATGTATTGCGTCTTTTGTCAGTTGACAGATTGACCAATTTCTCCGCACTGCGCTCTAGCCTTTGAAGCCCATCCCCTATTTCTCTAAGGTTCCTCGAGATCCCGAGCACAAGCCATGTTCTGAGTCATCCACAAATTGCCTCCACGATTACTCAGGTCAACGTCCCGCATAACCGTTTCAAGTGCTAGGTTGAAGAGAAGAGTGGACAACTCATCCTTCTGCCACAGACCCTGGTTGACCTGAAACCCACTCGAGAGCCCATTTTGGTTTATTATTTTCAATAATGAACCTTTGGAATCGAGCACGAAAAAAGAATGTTTAACCCTCCCCCCTCAAAATTTGAGGTTTTACGTTTCAAGATACGTAGAATCCAAAAATCGAATTTTAAAAAAACCGTCCGTCCGCGGTACTTTTCTTAGTTACCATGGTCCAAAATTAATGAAATTTGGTATACCGTCAGTCTTCTCTAAGGGGTAGAAAATAGGGGATGAAATTTTCAAAACGCCCTAGCTCGAAAATTTCAAATAGGAAGGTATATTTTTTCCATCAATTTGAATAGAACGCAATTTTTAGCGTCGAATGAGACCTCGCGGAGCGTTTTAGGACCAACCGTTCGTTCCCTGTAAGGACTTAAGGGTTGAACGAAAAAAAGAGCAGAAACACGACTGTGAATCGCAATTCATCCCGAGTAGGCAAAATCTCCGTTCAAATATCAGCTGTTCAAATGCAACTTTCTTTCGATTCCACCGAACCAAGTTTGTTGTTTACTTTCAGAAGCTTCCTTAGTTACTGAATTTCATTAAGAATGAATTATGCAACTCTCGAATAATAATAATAATCACAAGAAGGTATCTACTCGTTGACGCCAAGAGATGATTGTGAACCTCGCAGTAGGTGGGTATTTTATGTCAATAGGATTTTTGTAGATGGGCGATCAATACAGAAAATAATAAACCGTTGTAATCATTTGCAGCGTTTTTGACTTTAACCTTACACTAAGGTATTACTTAACACTGGTAGTTTGATAAAGTTGATGTTTAATGGTTGCAGGGGCCTCTTGAATTGTGCATCGTCGCCATTGACAGCGAAGGCCAGGAACGCGAACCCCACAACCTTCAGTGCCGTAGTCTGGATGCTGAAAGACACACCGCCAGTAGCGCCACCGTCACTGTCCACAGTATATTCGTCATTACATTCTGTGTCACATATCTTCTCACATTTCACAGATAACGCTAATCTGCCAACCATTCGTGATATAATGGAGTTCATTAAATTTCTCGTAATGTACAACGTACGATTAGTAGTTCATAACGAGAAATTTAATTGTTACGTGGAATCTTGTGACTTCAGTCATGTTACCCGTTGAAACTCCTCTGGTACACCGTGATAGCCTTAGTTGAGTGCCTTCTCAAGTTCCATGTATTTCTGTTGACCGTTTTGAACTTTTAAAAAAATTGTTAATGAAATCCCATTCACACAGAAATAATGTTGGAGATGTCGCCCAAACTGTGAAATTATTATTTGTTGTATTCAATCGGCACTTGAAGAAAAAATAATAGTTAACAATGTATTGTTAATTTTGAACAAGCGTGGAGAGGACCTATCGTTATTAGGTTAAGTGTTATAAATTATTTATGGCCACGTACTTATTGGTGTGTAGGTAAGTTTTCTTTTTATTTAAACCCGAAATTGTATTGAAATCGTCATCATTCATCTAGGTGGTGACTGCTTGATGGAGATTCATTTTACTGCATACATTTCCTCTTTTACCCATCGTTAGGTGCAGATTGAATGAGTTTTTTTTAATTGTAAGTGGGGAATTAGCAATCTAGAAAGGAGAAAAATGAAATGAAAAGCTAATGAGATGAAATAGAGGCAGAAAGAACCAAAGAAACTGAAAATGAACTTGGATTACGTCATGCAAACATGGGAGTAATAAGAACTTTCAGTTTAGGAATGGATACTATCGTAGCACAACCTGGATTTGAAAATTTGTGTACTGTTTAGTATCCATGGCCACTCAGGTTTTCTGTCTGTTGCATCAGCCCAGCTGACCGATCAGTAAGGGAACTTAGTTGATGTTATGCGTGGATCTAGAAGCAAATGGACCAGTATCTGCAGAGTGAAAATGCTGCTGGACGACACAAGTCACGTGACAGTCCGGGTCCTGTGGGCGTGGACCCTTCCTCCGACTACCGTAGCTTTGGAGGGGCCCTCAACCAACCACTGTGGCCACACCCCCAAGGACCCCCTCCTCCCCCTCACCACCTTCCGCTCAACACCATTCGGCATGCCACACCAACACACATCGGTGAAGGGGGTGGATACCCGATCCATTTCCTTCTAGGTCCATGAATTTATGGAGTAAGGAGTCAAATGGATAAGGTGGGAATAATTCAGAACATTTACTAAATTCCCTAAAATTACAGAGCAGTCATGACTTCATTTTCATTTCTCTAAAAAAAAAAAAAAATGTCAATTCCCCATTCTTGTTTTTTGTTTCAATAAATCAAAAAATTCGAAATTTGATTCCATCGGAATTTCACATTCCTCAGTGATTTCACCACATGGAGCAGGTAATTAACTATGATCACCTCACGTAAAATGAGTTGAGGATATTTGAGGTTTGCGCAGAGTAGCTTGACTCATGTGTGTCGTGATACTTGGCATTAATATTATCTTTGTTGATATTTTCATTCCATTCCTCATCTTGTTTTATGAGTGATCCATGTCACGCAGGCCCCTAGTTTAATTATGAATTTTGTTAGTTTTATTCCGACTGTGATATTGTTTTCATTTTAGTTTTAAATCCATCGCGTTAGTCTAGCGGTTGAAAACCATAGTTAACGTCACATTTCATGTTTACAAACTACCTACTTTTTATAGATTACCATCTTTCATAAAAAATCTAAGAATTATGTTGCCTGAGCAATAGTTTCATCCCAGTTGCGTATGTATTCACTCACTATCCACTATAGCCAACCTGATCGAGTTACAATAGTTACAACAGTTTCGTATGTATTCACTCACTATTCATTGTAGCCTACCTGATGGAGTTACAAGAGTTAGTCAATGCAAGGTAGGTAACACCATGAAGGTAACATGAACGATTGATTGAACTGTTTGTCATAGAATTTTTGTGTTTTAATTGAATTTAATAAAAATTTGATGAAAAATGGTTCATTTCTGAGCATTTTTATTACCTAACCCCTATTTACCTACCTAATTCAGTTGTTTTTGACCTTTGAAATTTCTTTCCTTTATTTTGTCCTTTATTTTGTCTTTCCTTTTTTAGCTTAATTATTTCCTATGAGAACTCACAAGATCGGTTAAAATAATTCTTTGAAAATGGGGAATTATCATCAATTTGTTTCAATAATGGAGTCGTAAAGCAAAAATAGTTTATCTGTAGGGTAGAAGCTCCAATTTTTGACACTATTAGAGAGACCAATCATTCGATTCCGCGTTCTATGCAAGCGTTCAAGAAAATAAAAATTTCAGGTAGTTATGAATTGAGAGTTCATTGGAAACAATTTGCACGTATTCGAGTTACTTGAATATTTTTTTCATTATCACAAAAACATTTTTTCAAACGTGGAATTTTGCACCCAATGTTGACACGTTTGCCCTCGGAAATTCCATATGTTGACATTTGGAGTTCCTAATGTTGACACCAATTTAAATATTGAATTGAATATTTAAATATTGTTTCCCTGTAGTTATTTCTCAAGGCAAATGAACAAAAGAGATTAAGAACATGTAATAATATATTTCATGTTGAACAAGACATGTTATGTCGTATGTCAACTTTAGGAACCGAATGTCAACATTGGGATCTGACGATGTCAAATTAAGGTTCCACTACGTATTAAAACGCGTTGAAAAACTCAAGTGCCTTGATGTACTACAAAATTATTTAAAACCAACCGCCAACTTAGCAACTTGATCAACTGTTTCCCTAATATTGAAACAGGTGTCAACCTTAGGACACAAACCTATTTCATGAAACCCTAATGATGACACCAAACGTAACCCTTATAGAAAATTAGGGTTTTAATGCTTACACATTCTTCCTTATGTTATCAATAGAGCAGGCAATGTGAAATATTAATTATTAAAAATAATATTTGACTTCAAAAGTCTAGATTTGTTGACTATTGACTTTCTGAGCTCTCAGTGAGTCACTCAGCTGCGGGAGAAGGATAAGGATGGCGTCGCTGGAGTGACTGTTACAGCTGTCATCGGCTTCAATATCAGCCATATGATTTATATATGTAGGTAATTATAACTAGTGGAGCCGGCCAAACTCAATACTTACATTCTTGTCAGCAGAATGACCCCAATTTCGAGTACCTAGAGTGCCCCAATACCTTTTTTTTACTTTTTGAAATTGAAGTGTCAACGTTTGGAATAGTGTCAACAATTGGTGCTTTTACCCTAATTTTAGGAAATCTATTGAAATATTTATTATTGTAATGTGGCGGGAAAGTGACGTTGAAAAGGGCGTCGTCTGTCAGGGAAATTTTAGCTATTAGGCAACAAACTCTCGCATTCCTCTATTACCTACTGAAAGGAATCTTTAATTTTTATTAGGGGCCCAAAGAATGAAAAACAGCTGGCCTCCGAGATGTACCACTGAGATTAACCATTAGGTAGTCATTTTTACCATATCACAACGCTGGGACACTATATCTCATTGTGATACCTGTTGAGGTGGATGTACGGAGCCATCTAATTGCACCAGCTAATTCTATGTGCATGAACCCGTAACCTCCTCCACCCGTCTAATTCCAAGATGACTCTTTAGATTCATTGACATTTTCCATTAATCTAAGGGACGATGATAATGTATTATTCTCACCTCGTTTACCGGCCTTAATGGAAGTACCTGAAGCGTGAAATTGAATGTCTCCACCAACCCTTGTAGACGCCTCTAATTCAACTCCACTGACTGTCTCTCTCTCTTCTCCTTCAATTCACTCTCCTGACGAGAAAGCAGTTTGAATAAATTATTAAGGTTAAACGTTCATTGTTTCCTGCCTTGAATGCCGCCTCTGAAATTATGAATATCTACCAACCTATATTTAGGTGCCTACTTATATTAGGTAGGCTACCTCGACATCAATAGATCGGTGGGTAAATAGGTACCTAATTTAGTTGGGACCTCGGCAACTGGTTCGGAACTTCACACTTCTTACTTTATTCTATTAGACCCCTAAAATGGATATTTTTGGGCGTGTACTCTTAATATTACGACCCTCCGAGTATTCTCCTGGAAATAAGGGGTATGAATAAAATATAATCTATCTATAAAAAGTGTAACTTATGAATTTCGTTGAAATCCACTATCTCCTGTATCATCATGTCCATGATCTGTTCTCTGCTGTATCATGATGTCCATCATCAATTCGCTCCTATATTATAATATCCATAGTCATAGTCCATTCTCAGTTCATAGTTGTGTTGCAATGGATCTGATACCTACGGGGTCTGAGGGTTTTACCCCTTCGCACCAAGTAGGTAAGGAAATAAAAAAAGGTAAATTGAGTATTACGGAATGAGTGGTTTGGAATCGAGCTCTCATTAATATGGATAATATAGAAGTGGAGTAGAGAACAGGGGGGGGGGGGTTCTGTAAGCCAAACAACTGTTGGTAAAAAGAGTTGAGTTCGTAACTTAACGCCGCCATGTTTTTGCAAGCGAGGTGTTCTGTAAGGAAGCAACATCGACAAAAGCTGTCCACTGTGGACAAGCTTGTGACCACCTCGGGAGGTGGTGAGAAGATTTGTCAAGTGAGGTTAGGTGACTGAATCAAGTTGTATTGGATTTATCATAATGGATGGAATGGGATTTATCCTAATTTACTGGTGATAATATGAGCGTTTGTATCGAGTTATTAGAGTGATACATCAAGTTGTGGTCATTTTTAGTGATTTGAACCATTAATTATCATGTTTTCTTCCTTTTTCCTTGACATATACTATCAACATTTCCAATCGATGCATCGACTACCAACTCGATAATTTCTCACAACTCTTGTTAGAACAGTTGTCCTGCCATTTTGACTAAGTAAGATTATCACCGAAGTGTCTGCCCAAGGCCCAGGAATTTCATGGTATCAATGTGCAAATCGAGTCGATGGATTGAAACATTCTCCATGTTTGGGTCAGTCACCTATCTACCCTGCATTCCTTGACACAACATCCTTCATCGTGAGGATACATGCAACGTTTCTCTTCATCAAAGCCACACTTTCTTTTGGATTTCCAACTATACCTACATGAACTCTTCATCCAGTCACTTGTTGAATATTGGACAATGCCAAACAAGTTTAAATACCTACTTTAGGTGAAAGAACAATTATTACCTACTTACTTGTTGTAAAACTATAATGATTATTTATTAGCGAAT
>JAEMON010000006.1:24489597-24506604 GCA_030264115.1 Lygus lineolaris
GCAACAAAATGGGTTACTTGTGCTCGTAAGTCCGAAAATTCACAATTTTTCTTGAAAAATCAATTTGTCAACAGTGAGAATGAATCTGGATTGTCACCATTCGATTCATCGTGAAAAATTACGTCGAAAACGAAACGTAACTTATTAGGTAGGTACCAACTAAAAAAATACCTATCTCAACTATACTTACTAAAAATATACCTAAGATCACAACCAAAAACTTAGTAAGTACTAGGAAGGTGAACGGTAAACGGTGAACTCTCTCAGACGAAGACGATAAGAGCTGTCAGGAGATATCAGAGGTTGGCAGAACATCCGCCAAAGCGCTCTGTGCTATGAGGTGGGGGGTCCGAGTGTGATACCGAACGTCGAGTGTTACAGTTCCTTCTCTGGAACTGTTTTGTCGACTCATTATTTATTGTTATTTTATGTGACTTTGTATTGCCGATTCAGGCCTTTTAAATGTGAAAACTCATTTGATTCGATTTGATTTGATTCGCTCATTTCTCATGCTTCATGATCATGACTGGAAAGTTTTCCTATTCTTTGTATGTTCTCCAGCTAAATTTCCGCAGTATGTACGCTCCAATAGTATTATATCATTATATTGTACATAAACTTCGAGTGTTACCTCATGAACTCAGATTTATTCTCGTTGCAGGTTCCATTGAGGGAAGGCCTAATTCGGACCATCACCCATTTCAGAGGTGTCCTCGAAAAGTCGAAACTTACTCAATCTGTGATAACGTAGTAAATTCGTTCAATTAAGGATATTCGGCGTTGTTTTCTCTATAATATCGTGTTATTCTTGTTCCCTCAAAGTAGAGGATGAACGGTCAAGGTCAACTCCGTGACTGACCTTTGTGCGTGTGCCTACTTGGTAGTGGTTAAACGAAAGGTTGTATTATTTCAGTCATTTGAATTTGACGTAAAGACAATACCTACGTTTCTAGTTTTATGGTTGACGGACTCTAGTGCTAGTGATGACATTATAATGGTGCATGAATGAACCTAGTCAGTGCCTGGTGCAGTGATTCGGGCTGCGCTTTCCTTTTCATGTAAGTAACAATGTCTATATTAAAAATCGTTTTGTCTTGTTATACGGGTTGTTATCCCTACAGGGGTACCTACTTAAATAGTTAAGAGCTGAGTACCTACCGTACCTTGCAAAATGAAAAATGCGATAGTTTTGATTGCAGTGTAACCAATCTGGAATACCCAAAAATCGTAGTTACTACATGGTGGCCACTCAACCTGGAAAAGTCAGGGAATTTTGTCAACAAGTCAGAGAACTTGGAAAAATCAAGAAATTTCTTCAGTCAAACCATTTTGTAATAATTTGCAGTCTTTGAATTGATTTAGCCGTCAAAGGGTGTAATGTGAAGGCGGAATGTCCATTAATGCCATGCCAAACTTAAGAATGATTCTAAACTTTGAATAGCCCACTTCTGCTGTTTTCATTCATATAGTTGAAAATAATGTGTTGAACATCATATTTGTGTACCATAAAAAACTGTGAAATCTTTGTAGTGATAGGTATGCCGGGTGTCCCATTATCGGAACCACAGGAACTTCAGGAGTCGATTCCTTGGACGCTTTGGAAGAAAAAATATAGACATTTTTCTTAAATCGCTCAGTTTTCGAATTTTAACCATATTGAAGTTTTTGCTTTACTTTAACCTAGTACGTTCTTATGGCCTTGTATCTCCGTTAATATTCATTCTACAGAAAATCAAATGGTATCGTTGGAAAGAGAAGAAAGAACCCTAAAAGATGAACCTACACAAAGCAACACCACTCAAGTTTAAAGTGGCTTAAGTTACGGATTTCAAGTTTTTGTCTTTTTTCATCCGTCCTTTTCAACCACTAATTCGTTAGGTTGGAATCATTTTTTTTTTTTTGGCTTAGATTATTGTCTTCTCCGGAGAATATGGGAAAATCTTTGTATGTAACCATGGCAACCGTGGTCCGGAAGGGTAGGTAATCATGATCCTTTCTTCGAGGTTGCGATTTCATTGATACTTTGTTTTTTTGTTGTTTTTTTAACGACACTACATTGAGATTGGCACCATCAATGAATAGAAAATAAGTCTCTGACAAACCATATTTATTTTTGGGAAATATTGACGTAAAAAAACCACAATTACTATTATTTTTTCTCGAAAAATCAATTTTAGGTCCAAAATTTCCTTTCTTTAACCTCAGATTCGTGTTTTTATTGTATTTTTTTTAATCAAGATTTATGAATTTCAAATCAATGATATTTAGATACTTTGGTTTGTAGGTTCATGTACCCATGACCTTTCATAAATTTGATAGTGTTTTTGTGGTTAGTAACGATAATGAAAGCAAATTAGTAATGTAACGCCACCGGTGTAGGAAGGTATATTTTTCTCTCTCTCTGTATAAATTTCTGCGTCAGGAAATTTGTTTCGGGCTGAAGAGTGGCCACCCTGTACTAATCCATCTACATAAACCCGTGGGTCCAAGTCCATACGATGGAACATCGAAAGAAAACATCGATGTCAGAAAAACGTTGACCGCAAAACATCAATGTTTCATAGATGTTTTTTAGAAATTCTGCAAAAATTGGCATACTATCAAGGCTGTAAATTGATTGAACTGCTAAATTGCCACCAAACCTCCACTCTCATCCTTCTTCTCATCAACTTCTTGAGCCACTATCAAAACACTTTGGTTAAATTGGCCCTTATAAGTCGTACTAATAGAATTAGGCACCTGTTTAAACTTATCAGTATAACATCCACATGACATCCGAGATGTAGGTAGCTGTGTCACACAGTGTGTGTGCCTCTGCAAAGAGTTTTAAATAGTAAATCCCCTATTCTAAAATCTTTGGCTGTGTGCCACTATGCCAGAAGAATGCTACATCAACAATACTCACAACTACTGTAATCGATTGCTATTTCTCTATCGAAGTCCATCCGTTTATATTACAATCATAATTATTAAGTTCAAAAATTATAGGTCGCTGAGGTTCTTTTTCAGTGAAGTAGAGTATCAGCCATAGAAATAGGAATTATTCCCTGTTGAAAAGGACAAAATTGAAACATCGAAGGAAATACATCGATGTCGTTATGTAATCATCAATGTTCCGTCCCGAATAGTCAACTGGCGGCAGGTATGAACCTGTACAGAGGTGATAAGTGATTCTTCCCAGAATACAATGATGTTTCGTCGGTAGCGAGCGCCGTTTTAACCGGTGTGTTTGTATTCGCTTGGCATGGTAAACGTAGGTAAAAGGCATGGTTTTTACACTAGGTAAAAGTTCATAGTTTAGGTGTTTGTGCTCTTAGGTGACTCGTTGTGTATACAACTGTGGTTCATTAAGGGCAAGATTCAGTTGGCATTCAGATTTCGTTGAATATGGCTAGTTGTTCGAGAAGTGATCGTTCGTTGGCGAGAAAAAAAGCAGTGTTAAATGAGTATGATAAACTTCCAAACATGAGTCAATGGGAAGCTGCTATGAAGTTAGGAATCCCACAGCAGTCACTCAGCGATTTATTGAAGCAACGAGCCTCATAAAAAGTTAATCATTAAAGTTCATTTTGGTTTACTCCTTTTTTCTTACATTTTATCACATTTTCCTTGTTCCTGCCGTTTATTTTAGATTTTGGTTATGCCGGTCATTGCCAGTACATCCTGATTTGACCGAAATACGCGGCGAATAAGGTATTTGGAAGTGGTTTTCAAATTTTTTGCAAACTGTACAATGCGCATGCGTGACCAACACCTATTTCCAAACTGTTTGAAACCAGAGGAGCACTGCAAACAGGTTTGAATGGATGTTACCATTGTGCAACCTCTAGCTCGCATAACCTCACACGCTATTTTCCCGCATTTTTCTTTTTTTCAAGTTTTAACGAAAATTTGATTTTTTAAAGGAATACTTGAAAGCAATAGACATACAAGTTTTGGTATTTTCTGCTTCCGAGTCTGCCAAAAGTAACTGAAGCTTTGTTTTCACTTTGAGCATCGAAAAACTGTGTGACCTCTAAAATTGAAATTTCCACTCGCATCTTACGTTTCAGAGCTTCCTGAACATATTTGGTTCCGTGTCTGTCGGTCTGTCTGTCCGCATTTCCTTGTCACAGCCATATTTTCCAGAGTTTTCATCCGATTTTGTTCAAATTTTCAGGGATTATGCGGGTAGGGCTCCTTCAGGGCCCTCATCGTGATTGAATCAACGGTACGCTCTGCGCATGCCCTATCGTGAATTTCGTTCACGATTATGTTGACATTAGTCCAAACTGACAAACACCACTCTTCAAGAGTGACTCGATCAAGAGTTTTGAACTCCTAGTTTTGGTTTATTATTTTCAATAATGAACCTTTAGAATCGAGTACGAAACAATTTTTTTTAACTCCCATTCAAAATTTGTGGTTTTACGTTTCAAGACACTTGGAATCCAAGAATCGAATTAAAAAAAAAAATCCGTCCGCCATACGCGTCACTTTCCTTAGTTACCATAGATTAAAATTGATGAAATTTGGTGTACCTACCAGCTCCATTTGGGGTCTAGTTGTGCCTCGTTTCTTTGCATTACCGCCAGTCTTCTCTAGGGGGTAGAAAATGGGGATGAAATTTTCAAAACGCCTTGCTCGAAGACTTCAAACAGGAAGGTATATTTTGGGTTATTATTTTCAATAATGAACCTTTGGAATCAAGCACGTAAACATTTTGCTAACCCCACCTCAAAATTTGATGTTTTACGTTTCAAGATACGTAGAATCCAAATATCGAATAATAGTTTCAACGCTGCAAACAAACCTCCTGACTCGAACCCATACTCTCTAAAAACCGATGATATCGGCCTACTTCCACAGCCCAGAGAAGTCAGATACGCTACCAACTGAGCTACTCTGGACTCCCAAACCATCTACGCACATAATTATAGCATTTCCAAATTGAATGAACGGGTTTAAAAAAAAATGTGAAAGGTTGGATAACCGTTGAATTGATTTGGAAAACCGTTGCCTAATTTGATTTGTTGAACCGTTAATCGATGCGAAAACCCAATTTGGTATTGTTCATGCTATAACAGCTAGGCCGATTTCCATGAGGTCATTTGTAAGAACACTCAAAATCATGAGGTTTTACGAATGACAGCGCGAAAACTAAACAAAAACATTCGCCTAAGTACGGATTGGTTCTAAAGGAAGGGTAAATTTCTCGAAAATAAAAGTACCTACTCCAAAAAATATCCATATTGCAGTTTTGGCTGTAAATCTCTAATTGGGGAACATTTGAAAATCAAAGTTTGGATGTGGTGGGGGGGTTGCTCTTTTACCTCTTCTTATCGTATATTTATGTACTTACATCAATCAATCAAGTTTTATTTGCACAAAACACATGGTGCATATCAAATTGTCAATAACATTTGAATAAATCAAACAGTAAAGTGGAGGGTCCGTAGGCAAAGATGAATCCAAAAATCTAAACTGTAATGAACTCTAATAATAATATCAAGCGTAACTATAATAAAAAATAAATATAGAGACTATAAGAAATAGGTACATTACTAAGTACATTTAAAAATTTCGTCACTAATATCACATTTCAAACGTGGATACATCACTGATCAATTCCACCTACTTTAGGATAATTTACAAAATCAAATAAAAATTAACACGAATACTTTTATAAATTCTCTTTGGCTAATTATTGAAAATATAAAATTAAAACTTGACTCGAAACAATATTTTCTATACCTTCAGTTATATCTACTTGAAATTTCGGCACTTACAATGTCTGTAATAAAATCCTAGAAACTATCAAATTTAATTCAGGAGAAATTTGGAAGAGGTCTTGGGAGTGTAAATCATTGACTTTATTTGCCATTTCCGATCTGCAGTGCTGATTTATAGATGATTTATAGATCTACACGTTAAAAGTCAGGAAAAGATCAGATGTGAGAATTCGGATTTTGTAAAAACCTCGTTATGACCTCTACGTAGGTACTTGAAGCGACAGGTAAATGGAACAATCAATCTCTTCCTTCTTGCCCATCTGCTCTCGTCGTAGATAAAGATGGAGGGGGGTCTCCCTGCCTCGTCCACCTTCATCAAGGTCAGAGTCGGATCAGCCCAGCTGACTCCGTTTATCGCCTTCAGTCAGGCATTTGCTCTCCGCTAATTTCCACAGGTAAGTGATTTCGTATCTCAGCAGCTTCTGACGAATCGCAGTTACCATTATCAGAGTAGTGTCTTCTGTGCTGTAGTTCGCTGAATCCGACGAGATGTCGTCTTCCTGCGTCCGGCCGGCTACGAGGAAATTGGCGAGAGTCAATCTTTCGCCGATTCTGCGTCATCACGTGAGGTTGATGTCAACTGCTAACGCGGACCGTGAGAATCACAAGTAAGACTAAATTTTTGTGGATTGTCTTTTTATGGTCTCCGTACTAATACCCCATTGATAGTATACTAGCCCTAATCGTGCAGTATGAACTAGTGAGCGAATTTTCGAAGAAAATGAAGTTATTGCAATGGCTTCAAAATTTAAATGATGAACATTTTCTGCATGGAAATCCGTTTCAGACCATTCTAAAACGATTCCTAGATTTTAACATTTTTCATACATAGGTAGCAGGCTTTTGAATGACTAATCTAGACTTGAGGCTACAAAACATGAAAAGTGACACCAGTGACTAATACAAGTAAGAGAGCATTTTTTTTATTTTGGAAAACAAGGATGATATGAGAGTACTCAGGTAGGTAGGTAACAGCATTACTCATCATCCTTGTTTTCCAAAATACTATGTTCTCTTACTTGTATTATTTACTATTGTCACTTTTCATGTGCTGACTACTCCATGACTAGGACCCAGTCCCTGGGTGGAAACGTCGGAGAAAATAAAAATACTACTTCCCTCAAGTCTAGATTAGTCATTCAAAAACCTGCTAGCTAGTTATTCTACTAGACGTCCATCATCACTTAATGTATGTATATGTATATAATTATGTATTCATGAATGTCATTCCTGACAATATCTGACCCTGGCATCCAACTAAAATAGGTATCCAAAAAAAATCAAAATGTCAATAATAATAAAAGGAAGGCTGAGTTCGTTGGCCAGTTTTCGAGTAGGTACTCCAAGGGGTCAAATTTTGAAAAATAGGTAACTGTCAAAAAACCTGTTTTTGAGGTTTTGGGTGTAAATTGCCATCTTAAACGTAGGAATGTATGGTATATTCGGAATCAGTAAAATGTCCTATAAGAATCACCCAAAAATCGGTCAAAATGATTCTTTGAAAATTCGCACATCAACTCACCTGCATTAATGGAACTTTTTTTTTCAATTAAATCCAAAGTAGGCACTTACCTACCTACAATAACACTACGATTCGTGAGACTGTTCCAAATCGCTTCCTAAGGAAAGTAGAAGGAAGATCTTGTGTTTATGTATGGATAGTTTGCTTGAGCTGTTTCTAAAAAACCAAAAAATTCGCTTAAAAGTCCCATTCACGCAGCATGAGTTGATGAGCGAATTTTCAAAGAATAATTGTAACCGATTTGGTGGGTGATTCTTATAGGAAATTTCACGCTGATTCCGAATATGATGTTCCTATGTTTAAGATGGTAATTCACGCCAAAAAACACATTTTTTAGCGGTTTTCGACTCTAAATTTTCAAAATTTGACCCCTTGGAGTACTTCAAAAATGCTGGCCAACGAACTCATCCTTTCTTTTGATATTATTGACATTTTAAATTTTTTTTGGATTTTTTATCTCGATCCCTCGGGCAGATATCGTCTGGAGTGACACATATATAAATATATATACATATGAAAAAGTGTTGAATTTCAGGAATCGTTCTAGAATGGTCTGAAACGGATTTCCATGAAGAAAATTTTCAAAAATTTGCATTACAAAAATTTTGAAGCCATTGCAATAGCTTCATTTTCTTCGAGAATTCGCTAATTGTGAATCATTAAAAAGAAACGATATTCAAGGGCCTGACATTCTCGGGGTTCACATTTGAATTTTTGGGGCCAAACATGTCTTAAAATCGGTTGTTTTCGAGGTGTTGGAGGAAATCAAGCCTTCTAAGGTAAACACCTAAAGACCATGTTTGTGGCATATTCGGAATCAGCTCAAAATGTCTTAACAGAATAACCCATCAAATAAATCTGATCAAAATCGTTTCAAATACGATTGAAAAACGCTGGAACTGAATTCTTACTACCCACTGGATGATTGGAACTTATTTATGGGCAAAAATGACGTGCCTACTAATCGTCCATCTTCAATAACAATTTCATTAGTATCTACCTAAATATAACAGTTTTCCCTGTGATAGAGCTTAAAATGTACCTTCGTTCCGAGAAAAAAAAGTAATTAGAGAAGGTGCCAAAATGATTTGGCCTTATCTTCGTCGAAGCGGGTAAACAAGGATTCAATTATGAAGATTGTGTTTCCAATAAAAGAACGTTAGTCATCCAAATCCTACTTAATGCTAAATACCAGGAAAACAGGAATCTCATTTCGCTGGTTAAATAGAAAAATGACGCTACGAAAATCCTTCGTATTTATTGATTTTATCTGTGAAAATCATTATAAATCTTGCACCAACTTTCGTAACAATTTCGTTCTTCAGTTCTACAACGTGCAAAGTATCTAGGTAGGTACAGTAGGTACTTATTACTACTAGGAATATCCATAAAGACCATGTCTTTATAAGCAGGTAACTGAACTCGGAAAAGTAATAACGATGAAATAATAATATTGACACCCATCATAGGTAGAAAGGTAACAAACATATTATTAACAAAAATGTATAATATATTAATATATAGGTACTGTAGGTAGGTATACCTTCATCATGTAAGACGTCAATTCTTTATCACGTAGATCAGACTACAACATTTTAATTTCTTTACTCTTCATATAGGTAACTGATATAATTATGATACCTTCTAATCTTATTTAAATACCTAGTTAGTAGTAGCTGGTAATTTTTTTGTTAATTCTCGTTCAGCTTTTAAATGTTTTCCTTCATTGTGTAGGTGTAAGTTGTTGGTGTTGGGTGGAGGTACTGGTGGCTGCACTGTGGCGTCCAAATTCATACCTAAGTTGGGGAAAAATGAAGTGGCGATCGTGGAGCCAGCCGACGTAAGTATGAAACTAACAAGGTAGGCGGTAAACGGATTTTTAGGGACTTTTTAAGGGCATCAATTCTTGAAATAAAACGATACTGACCTTGGAAATGGCATGAAAATCCAACTTTGAGCAAAAGGTACTAATAGACCTACTACCTAAACTTTTTTGGTTCCGAGTCTGCCAAGGGTTGCGGGAAAATTATTGTTTCACTTTCGTGAGATGAAAATGTTTCTCCCCAAATCAAAATATACCTACACTCGCATTTTACGTTTTAGACCTTTCTGAACAAATTCGTTCTGTCTCTGAGTGCCTCCATGAATCCGTGCCAGACACGTTCTTCCACAGTTTTCCTTCGATTTTTATAGGATTGTGCGGGATGGTCCCCTATAAACATCAGCCCCTTCGGCGTACTCTAGTGTATTCTAATCATCTATCATCGGTAGGTAGGTTCCTAGGTAGCCGTGGTGCATGGAAAAACTAGGTAGGTAATGAGGAAAACAGTCTGCCAAGTTGGGTGAGCGGTATAATAGTTTCCAGGTAGCATAACATGGACGTGACGATTCACATTTGCGCATGCGCAGTGGCTGCAATCGGTCAGAAGGCAATGAAATTGATAGGGGACCGGCTAATAATTTCATAAAAATGCGTCGGTTAGTTTTGGAGTTTTGCTTCTGACAAAGAATTCCATGTTAATGATCATTGGCAACCAGCTTGAGGCCAGTGCTAGTCCCCAACTACCCTCCAATCATTGGAGCGATTGTTAGTTCGTGGGAATCAGGAATTCGCCGTCCAGGGGCTCATTTTATCTAAATTGGTTAAATAAATATATCTAGATCCTGAATTTGGCCTGTGATAGCAAATTTCAGGTTTGCACAATCGCGATTGAATATATAGGCAAGCTGCTTGGGTTTAGACCCCCAACCCCCAACTACCCTCGAAATTTGCGCACAAATCGGGCATGCGCCCATTGGTCCGACGGCAATGAACTCAAGGTATTACTGGATGGTTGTTGATCAGTTTCTCGAATTTTTCTAAGCCAATAATTTATCTATTTTATTTCTGCTCTCGTAATTCTTTTTCAAATCTCAAGGGCAATATGCTATCCAATTTTTTTAGATAAATTTAAAATTTCAATCGCCCCTCCTACCTACTTCTCAATAATTGAAAAATAGAATGTTCCATTCATTCAGCTCATTTTCAAAGAATAATTTTAACCGATTTGGTGGGTGATTCTCGTAGGAAATTTCACGCCGATTCCGTATATACCATAATATGTTCCTATGTTTATGATGGTTATTTTCACCAAAAACCTTAAAAAACTTTTTTTTTTTTTTTTAGCGATTTTTGACTCGAAATTTGACCTCTTGGAGTACTTACTCCAAAAATTCTGGCCAACGAACGCATCGTTTCTTTAGATATTATTGACATTTTGAATTTGTTTTGGAATTGGATTTTTATCTAAATTCCAGGGTCAGATATCGTATGGAGTGACACATATAAATAAATATCTACTTTAGGTGAGGGTGGAAGTCAATTCATTTTACTGGTCATCTTCTCCTACTAGTTTCGCTGTTAGCCTCGTCAGGGAGATTAAGGTACCTAGGAAAGGGCTTTTGTAAATTATACAGTTATCCACTGCATTGGGTAGGAAGGCTTTGGTAAAGAAGCTTTGGTTTATGTAAGTATAACCAGGTGTGGTTTGGTTTTCCCTAGTTCCAATTCTTCTCATCTTGTCCTTCATTTTCTTTCTAAACTTTATTTATTTTAATTAGGATACCAGATTTTTCTTATATTTTTATGTAGTGGAATGAAAAATCTGGGGTTAGTTTAAAAAATGTAAAGTAGCATGAAGTGAAAAGTTAACTGAAGCAGGTTCAGCCATATCAGTAATTAAGCCCGAATTAAGGGGCAAAGGGACTAAGCCTGAAATTTCCTCAAATACTCCTAAATCTCGGCTACTGATAAGTTTATTGGAACTCTCATAATAACATTATTACTGCTTACGACCAATAACTTTAAAAAACGGAAAACCTCCCCTCTACCCCGCCCCTAACCATTTTAGCGTTGCCCAGTTTTTCTCAGCCAATTTTCAACGGATTTTGATTCGGTTGGTGGCGTTCCTTCTCTTATCATTCTCTAGGGGGATGACGTGCCTTTATTCCAATTTGAATTTTAAAAAGGAATTGAAAAATTCAAAATTACGAAATTAAAATTATTGATAGCTGATCCCCTTAGAGCATTGAATAACAAGAAGAATGTCGCATCAAAATTGGCAGAGAAAAATGAAAAAAAAGAATTACGTCAGGCCCTTGACCCCGCAATAAGGGACCGTCTAGGACGTAGGTACCTACTCGTAGGTGCTATCACTGAAATGCCATCAAATCGGACTGTAAGTTGGTATAGTTTTGCCCAGGACAAGGAATTCACCACAGACCGAATTGAATCTGACATTATTCAGAAAGCCTGTGAAACACAAAATCAGGCAAGTACCAGATATTTTGATTTTGGAGGACAATATTTTTTCACTTCTTGCACGACTATACCTAAGGCTTTCCCATGGTATAATAAATAAATCCACAATATCATTTATTGAGGACTTACCTACTATTTCTGGCTAGCTCATGCTTTAATTATTGGGAGGATACCGGGGCAGTTTTCTCCATATTGCTCAGTATCACTCGAAGAATTTATTCCTGATTGAATTTATCCTGTTGCAGTTGCATTACTATCAGCCGATGTTCACGATGATTGGAGGAGGAATGAAGAAGTTAAAATCGGCCTTCAGACCGATGTCTCAAGTAATTCCGAAAGATGCAGTTTGGATTAAAGAAAGCGTTTCAGCTATCAACCCCAAAACTAACACTGTAACGACTACGAGTGGAAAGAAGATTGAATATGATTACCTGGTGGTGTCTTTGGGACTCGAGCTCAGATATGATAAGGTAGGTGTCCTTTCCTATTTAAGGAGCTTGTTTCCAAAAGTTACTAGATCCGTTTTGGTGAAATGCGAGAAGAACGACAAAATCTGTTTACCCCTGAAAAACTTGAAAATAATGGATAAAGTACCTACTATTTGCTCGAAACAGCAAAAGCTATGTGTCACTCAATACTGGATGAAGTAGGTATGTACTTTTTGAAACGAAACAGATTGATGAAAGTACTACTGTCTGTCGAGACTTGAGTTCGAGCTGGGGCGTTTTGAAAATGTCATCCCCTATTTTCTACCCCTTAGAGAAGACTAACGACCGCCAAGCTTCGCGGCACAACTAGACCCCGAATGGGGCCGATTTACCAAATTTAATTTATTTTGGTCCATGGTAACTAAGGAAAATGCAGCGGACGGATTTTTTTAAATTCAATTTTTGGAATTTACCAGTGGCGTAGCACGAATAGAGCCTTGCTCCAGGGCGCCAAACTCTGAGGGGCTCGAAAATTCAGACGCGAAAATTCCACAAAAAAAGTGTATTTGGAATTGGAATTTATTTTAGATTGTACATAAACTAAGTACCTGTTATTACAAATGTATTATACTGTACTGCATAATTACAAGCTCTCATATTTCACTACGAATCTTAAAAATAATACTTCGATAAGCCAGTGTAGCGTGATTGATATTATGCCAGTGCTGAATAATACGAGTTGGACATTTGGTGAAAAGCTCGCAAATTCCTAGAAAATTAAAAATAGCTCTCTCGCTCTCCATTTATTCCCCCTACCATCCCTACATACCCTAACTGCTGCTTGTTAACTCTTTCTCGGTCAGGCGCCGGACATTTCTGTTTTACGAATCAAGTGTATGTGTCATTTAGAACTATTTGTTGAACTGTTTCTCTGAATGTACGTTGTGTTTGTGTTCCATAACGTTTTGAACTTGTGGATCGTGGATTGGAAATGTAAGTTTTAAGGCGTGATAAATTTAGTCAGATTATGTACTTTATTTTTATTTTCTATTTTTTATTTTTATGGCTTCTCTCTAAGAATTATTGAAATTCTCATAGAATATTAGGCCTGCGATCAATAGCACAATCTCACTAGTCGTCCTGCCGTAAGCAGAGTGGTTGTCATGGAGTATTGAGTTGGGCCAAATTGATCCAGGCGCTATAAACCGCGCTACGCCACTGGATTCTACGTATCTTGAAACGCAAAACATTTGGGGGGGGGGGGTTAAAAATAAAAAATTTCGTGTTCGATTCCCAAGGTTCGTTATCGAAAATAATCAAAATGGGAAGATAAGGCTGTATATAAAAATATTATATACAAACCTATACTACTACATCATGGTAAAGTCCACATAATTATTAGCTGCATAAAAACGCAGTAGTATTTTTTTTAATAGTATTTATAGTGTTTTTAGTCACCTAGGTACCTACGAGTATTAATCTTCGCAACGTTTCAGACTTCTTTCTAACCAAATTAGTGAAAGCTTCAGTTTGATTAAAAATGTTTCTCCCACTTTACAGTTTCAAATTCAAATGTTTCAAATGAACCTAAAACCATTTATTTTAACTAATAAAAAATAGTTTGATTAGAGGAGCTAATTACCATGGGAAGGAATGAATGAGTTCAATGGTCCAAAACCCCCAAAAACTAAATATATTATTGACTTTGTCAGGTTCATGGGTTGCTCGAGGCTCTTGAAGCCCCTGACAGCGGAGTGGCTTCAAATTATTCTCCAAAATACGTCGAAAGGACGTACCGTTTTTTGAAGGACACCAAAACTGGCAAAGCTGTGTTCACGTTCCCAGTCGGAGCTGTCAAATGTGCTGGAGCACCTCTGAAGGCTTGTCTCATATCCGAGGACTACTTTCGTAGAGTAAGTGATTGTACTCATCAATTTCAAAATGACCAATTTTCGTGGGTCACAAATTCAACTGTTTAATAATACCTAATGATAATAAATTGTAGTGTTTATGTCGGAAAGTCTGGCCAGAAAATGAGCGTGAAATTTGAACTTCTGAGTTCCCGTAGGAAACTACATAGATATCAGATGAATCGCTGAGAGAATGAAAATAGTGCAACTCAAACCCTGAGTAGAGCGCTAGCGCATCCTCCTTGAAATTTAGCTTGTATAAATATTATGAAGGTACCTACCAACAATAGGGATTCATGTCACGTTATTCCACAATTAACTTTCATCTATTTCATTATTTCTAGTTGGGTGGGCCTTTAGTTGGCAACATTAAGGGGCCAAGGACCCATGTAATTCAGTTTTTCCCATCTTTCTCAGCCAATTTTTTCCGATTTTGACGCGGTTTGCGGCATTCTTCTTGTCATGCAATTCTCTAGGGAGAGCATCTTTGTATAATTTTAAGTTCGTACTTTTGAAATTTTCTCGTCCTTTTTTAAAAGTCATATTAGCATAAAGGCAAAACGTCTCCGCAGAGAATAAAAATAGGAAGAATGCCGCCAACCGCATCAAAATCCGTCGAAAATTGGCTGAGAAAAATGGGAAAAACTGTGCAACTCTAAAATGGTTAGGGGTGGGGAAGGGGTAGGGGGAAGGTTATCGGTTTATTAAACTCATTGGTCCTAAGTAGTAATAATGTTATAGTGAGCGTTCTTATAAACCCTTCGGTAGCTGAGATTTAGGCATTTTCGAGGAGATTTTGTCCCTTGCCCCCTTAAACATCCAATTCCAAAGCTTCGCTCATCCCCCTTAGATCAACCAAAAGTTGGTCTAAATTGGCCAATTGGCTATTTTCAATTCCTGATTTTTACCCGTTATTATTTAAATAACTCTGAATTAAAAATTACAGCTTATTTGTGAAAATGGGCTTCAAAGAAGTAGGTATAATTAGGTATCTACCATTTTCTTGAGATTTTTGCACACAAGAAATTGAGAAAAGTCCCCATTCTTACATAGATTTAATGAATAAATTAATTCAATCTCAATTTTCATAGATGGGTAGAAGGAATGACGTGGAGGTACTGTATAGATCATCATTGCCTGTGATCTTCTCGGCCAAACATTATGCAAAACAACTCAACAAGTTGTGTGCGGAGAGAAACATTGATGTTGGCTTTCAGCAAGAATTGGTGAACGTTGACCACAAGGCAAAGGAAGCAGTCTTCAAAAATCTTGCGGAACCGTCAGAATTGACTTCTATTAAAGTGAGTTCAACAAAATGTTGGTCTCAAATTTATATTGAGCTTTATTGAAGTTAATTATGTTAACAGGCCATGGGAAGCAGGATGATAAGCCTGGGTACACTGGGATACCTCACTCAGGTCTAGTTGGGCCTCCAAACATGGAGTTACTGACTAAATCACTGAAGTCGTGGAAACCCATTTCAATAAAAAGAAACGTTGCGTTGAAAAACGTTGCCCATTTCCAAGAAAATAATGAGTTACAAAGTTGAACTGATTTCGACTGTTAGGCCATCATCAGTAACAAATAAAAACTGAAGGTACATCAGAAATAGCGTCACAGTTGTTATAGTCACAGAGAAAGGGAACTTTTCACGAGGTAGAGTTAGTCGGCTGCATAGTGGTTTGGGGTTCAGCCACACAAGAAGTACCTCGGTGTTGATTCACATAACCTACTTTATTCATATGACGTTTTGGGTAGAACTTGACCGATCCTCAGGTGAAACCTGCATTTCTACTTACACATATAGGTTATGTGCCTGCAAATATGGTACCTTCCTAGTATTTGCAAAAACGAAAACATGTTCGTGAGTCGCAAATCAATTTTGGCTTGAATTGTTGTGTAACAATTTGCCGCGGTTTTAAATATTTAATCCCATTTTGCAGTTCTCCTTCCTCCATGTCACACCGCCCATGTCCCCACCTGAAGTGCTGAATACATCACCTGAGCTGATTGACGCAGCTGGATTCCTTGACGTGGACAAGAGCACTCTGCAAAGCAAAGCTTTCAGCAACGTGTACGGGATCGGTGACTGCACTAACCTTCCAACCTCGAAGACTGCTGCTGCCGTAGGTAATGCCAAAAATTAAATTCTATCAAGTTAACCTATTTCCGTCAAGCCGTTTCCTGTGGTATAGCAGGCTAAAGCCTGGTTCACAAGTTGTTGCTTTAAAAATTGTGGAGACTAAGGTAGTTGTCATCCGTCCTGGTTTCCCAGGACATGTTTGGGTTCGTTTAGACCTGTTTGTTCTCCGGAGCTGTTTGGGTTTCCGATGAATTTTTCGATTCTCTGAATATCCTTTAATGTAGGATCATGTTCCACAGCTAATTCTATTCTAGGACTGATGATATATTACAAGCTTTAATTAGCATTAGTGAATTAGGAACAAAAATTAGAAAAAGTTGTCATCGTTTTTCCTTGGATAATAATGTTTGTGAATATAAAACGTTTAAAAAAATGGTAATTGGCCATTTTGCTCTGAAATGGCTCAACTTACCTGTATTGAGTAATAGAGTATGAAGTATCATTCACAGCTGCTCAATCTGGAGTCTTGTTCAACAATCTTTTGAACGACATGAACGGCCGCACAGAGAAGGAAACGTACGACGGCTACACCTCCTGTCCTTTGGTCACTGGCTACAGCTCCGTCATACTTGCTGAGTTCGACTACACCCTCGAACCTCTTGAGACCTTCCCGATTGACCAGAGCAAAGAGCACAGGTCGATGTTTTACATGAAGAAGGACGCCATGCCTTTCTTGTATTGGAATGGGATGTTGAAGTAAGAACTGGAAACTCAATTTGTGTTGATATATCTTATTAAACATTATTATACATTACTTAAGGAAACTGGGAAGTACTAATTAAGTGAAGCACGTTTAGCGTTAGAATCTTTATATTTGTCGTATAACCTACCTCAGGTTATCATGGTTGGTTTGTTCACACAACTTTTCCCCAAATTTCATAATATTATATTATATTTTAAATTATAATATTATATTAAATATTAATCTCTCAT
>JAEMON010000006.1:24518364-24532729 GCA_030264115.1 Lygus lineolaris
CCCCCCCCCCCCCCCCCCCCCCTGACATTAAGAAAATGTGATAAGAGGGAACTGCAAACCACAGAACACTTAAATTAGGTTTCATACAACAAGCCTAAACGAAAATAGTTTAAAAAGTACTTAGTTTTTGGCCACCAATTCACTTCAAGAATGTAAGTAATTTCTAGTGTTTTCCAAAAAAACTTCAATATTTGAGAAAAATCCTACATATTTAAATTATTTTGGCGTAGAAAATCCTTCTATCAATTATAGTTATATTCTGTAGTTGTATAAGAAGTAAAATTGTGATATGCCTAATAAAAGCTATGGTTTAGGCCATTGGTGATGATTTTTCAACCTCCCAATGACCCGGTTTATCGGACCTCACCTCATACAATGCCACAAAAACGTGAGTTGGCCAAAGTTAACATGGCCCAGAAACCCCGACGCTCCTTAACAAAAAACTAAAACAAAAAATTTTACAATAAAAATACGAGATTCTTTTTAATTTGATCAGAAAGTAAACCCAGTTTGAGTGCAGATTTGGGCAGTCTGTGTGTACCATGGAAGTAGGAAGACCATGCTAATGACGTCAGTTAGATCTAGGCGGGAATTCAAAACGACTAAATTCCAATAAATCCTTTAAAATGATCAAGACCACCTTCGTTTTTGTCTCTTTCAAGTCATTCCTATTCAGAAAAAAAATACCATGCGAGTTCCCCATTGATAAATATTACGTTTTAAACTACCACCAGTTCCACTGACAGACATAATTTATTAATCTCCATTGGTTTTTAGCCGATTTAAAATTCAAGAGTAATCATAGAATGATAAATTCTGTTGGATTTGTCGTAGGTCACGTGAGTGAAGCTAGTTTCCTATCAGCAGATATGATCAACAATCTGCACGTTATGAAAGAAGCTCTGTACTACACTTACTCCACAACTATCACAAGAAAAGGTAGGTACCAACTTATTTGTGCTGAACGGCAGACTGATTTATCAACCCCTCGCCAAAGCGAAGGAATAAGAACCTAACTTATACAAAATAGTAAGTATGTAGCAGAGGTAGACGACCAACACAGTACTGTTTGGATGGTAGGGCCCATTAAAAGTAGGTAGGTCTCAGAGACTGCTTCAGTCAAGGTTTCTTCGAGCTGAGGACTCCTCGAAGTGCTTGGAGAGGATTAGGAGGAAACGGCAAGACATTATCTGCCGTACGATAGGTCAGAACACGCTGGATGTGATTGTCCAGTCTGCTGATGTGATAAATCTGGTAAGTCGAGACCTAGAAAGCAGGCAGTAACAAAGATTACGCTTTTCAGTGAGCGCATGCGCAGTTCCGATATATCAGCCAAAAATATCGATAGATAGGCATATTGGAATAATTGCGATATTGATATGTCATAAGAGATTATCGATATTTCAATATATCGTGCTGATATCGAACATATCGACTAGTTGGACCCGAAACGTCGTGCCAATGAAGTTATGTAAATCTTTACCTACTTCTTCTGTGGCTGAACCCCGACTATATTCACCTATGAAAAGAATAGTAGGGACCTGTCCTCTAGTCTGGCTGTGGGGACGCCTTGCTGTGCCATTCAAAGGCACAACAGCAATAGGGAGCTTAGTCTTGTGCAATGCTCTGCAGGTACCCTTCATACCACAGATATCCTACATCATAATACTGTCATGGCTTCTCTGGATTATACATATTAATATATATTAGTTTCCCTGAAGGTTATGGGCTTGTATCCCCAGTCCTTACTTTGTAGTTGAGTACCTATAATTTTGTAAACTTACATATTGTTGCTATTCTTAAGCCATCTGCTACTTTTTACTGATGATGGGGTAATTTTTTCTCTCTCAAGATGTTAGAGAAGCGAGCATTGACGCACTTGATCAATACACAGATTGTAGGTAGTAAAAGCCCAAAAAAACTATAATACTTGTATGTTGAACATTCCTGCCTTCCCTCTACTTACGCTTATTAATCATTACTGACTTTGGAGAAAATCAAGAACACAGCGAGTAACCTAGTAAATTTATTGATAACTTTACAGGAAAAGTTACAACATTTTACTAGAGGAACCAAATTACAGAAAATAGATGGTGGCGGATTTGACAAATCTTCTATCAAGTCTAAAACGCTGCCATCCAAAACAAAAAATTTCATTTCATTCGTTGGTAGATCGTTTCTTGTATCTGCAACGTTTCAATTGGCAGTTGGATGAGTGACTGTCCATACTGTCTGAGCTGCAAGTTGGCAGTTCCATCCGATCCATATGTAAATCTGAAGAAGGAAAGGGTGGATCTCTTGGTGAATAAGCTTGGGCCTCTTCAGGAAAATGATTTGCACGTAGGAATAGCCACGAATTATTGGGTGGTTCCATTCCTGGTTGAAGCTGAGGTTCTTCAGGTAACAGTATTGGCGAAGAGCATGGTGAAGAGATGTTGGACTCAGGGGGTGGACTATCTGGTTGATCTTCATAAGTGATAGGCGGGTCTCTTGGAGAGTAGGGATCCAAGTTGGATGAAAATGGAGATGGGCTTGTCGGGGGTTCACTCCGGGGGCTTGTCGGTAGACTCCTTGAGTGATCATGGTGGTGCGAGTTGCCTGCTGAGGCCCAGGACACACTTGAGCCCCAGGAAGGACTCAAAAAACAAGTAGATGACTCTGGTAGATGACTATCTGGCGACGTCTTGGGTGAATTTGGAGAATGCCAAGGCCATCTTGCTGATTTTCCACCAAACTGAGGCGGTGGCAGAGGCAACCTCCAGGCAACACGGGCAGCCCTCTGATCTGGAACACCATCCCATCATTTCCTAAGCACACAGCTTTCTCAACTCATCATGCAACTAAATGTTGAATGAATCCTATTGGATTTGGCCAGGATCTACACACCTACCCAAAATCCAAGTAGGTAGGTAGGGCCAGAACTGAAGATCTTGCAACCTTGAAACCAAACAACTAGAAGAGTAGGTACCTCTAATGATCCAACAGTACCTACCCTAAATTACATCTGACCAACCCAACCCAGTAGCCAACAAAGATAAAATGTTTGATGAAAATCATTTTTGTTGGAACAAACGAAAGCTTCTTGGAGTCTGGTGGAGACTGCTTTCTTGCTACAAATTCGACTCCTCCGATCCAAGTTGATCTGTTACTCTTTACCTTCAAGTAACGAACTTGTCTATTGATCCTCTCCTTATTGCTGTGAAGATCTTCCCGTAGACCTTGCAGGGGGCGGGGGAGTGTTCAATAACTTTGGAGTTATCACAACCCTCGAAAACTAATGTTGCAAGGTCACAAATTACTGTTGTGAATAAAGCACGATAATTTATGGTTAAAATTACGTTCATTTACTGCAAGTTGATGAGCTTATTGCACTAATAACTCAATGCAAACGCTTAAATTATTGCAAGGAAGTGATAACAATCCATGAAAACTTGATTCAGTCACCTAACCCCATCTCCCCAGGTGGTCACGAGTTAGTGAACTGTGGAGAGGTTTTGTCGAGGTTGCTATTTTACAGAAGACCTCGTAGGCAAAACATGGCAGTGTTTGCAAAGGACTGAAGTTATAGATCACCAAGATAAAAATAAAAGACAATTGTTACCCACAGTTGTTTAGACAGTAGGACACCCCCCAGAATCTGATAGATCCTTGCATTCCTACAGGGGGTAGATCTTAGCGTATTACTTAGACTATGAAGCTCATCAATTCAACGTTTCCACTGGTTCCTCGAGGAAACAGTCCCCATAAACCATCTTAATTCTATAAGATACTACTAGGTAGGTGCTAAAGACACTAGAATCACCTGATTCTAGTGTTGATCTTGTTTTTGGAAGGGTAATTACTTCAGTTCTACTCCAGAAATCTCGCGTAGAACTACTGAAGTAATTACCCTTCCAAAAACATGATCAATATGGAGCTAAAAATATGAGAAACTGCCACTGTGCTTGAAAATATCATTTTTGCTTCAGGTTCTCCATACGTTGAGGAGTTGAACAAGCTTTTACACAAATGTTTCGACACCGGATTACTCCAACTTTGGGAAAGCGATATGATTGCAAAGCACGGATCATCGATCATTCAAACAGCCTTCAAACAGTCTAAAAGTGCCAAAGCATCCAATGAACCTCTTAACCTCGAAAAGTTGAAATTCAAGCACACGCAGGGAGCATTCATACTGCTTTTTCTTGGCAACGCAATCAGTACATTCGTTTTTTTGTTCGAATACTATTATAGGTCGATGAAGGGAATGGATAAACTGACGAAGTTACACTAAATTTACACTAACTCGTATTTGAGTTACATACTTTAGCACCTTACTCACATAAACATGTTAATAAATGCATCAATAAAAAATCTTTATCTTCAACCTTTTATCTCCCTCATCCCACCGTAGGTACCACACAATATCACCATTCCGAAAACACGAATCACTGATGATGGGACACCTGATAGCATCAGTCGTATGAAAACTCCAATGATTGTGCAGGGGAATGAAGGGGGGGGATTATTCATTCTTGAAACATTGGTAGGTAAAAACTTCCTTTTCACTAAATTGAGGAGCAGACGAGTCCCTAGCGCTAGCAGAAGGCTTTTTTAAAGGCGGATCGCCTGGATGCATTGCGGCAGTAGTTTTCGACTCTTGAAACTGTTTACCTAACTTCGAAAATCTCCTTTGATGATTCTGTTGCAAATCATACCCAGTATGAAGACCAGTGGACTACTTTAGGGTTTTTTTTTTTTTTTAACTCTGATTCGATCCATCATCGAATTAAAGAAAAATATTATATGGCTCGAAAGCAGGTTTGTATCTACCGGAGCCTCCAAAATGTTGATTTTGGTACTCAATCTACGTTGGTGGTGTCCGGCAGTGTTGGGTAAACGCCATTTTGCAATTACTTTTATTTTTGGTTGTAAATCAGACTTTAACCACTCAATTCCTTCATTGAACCATACCGTTCGAACCTCCCACTCCCTAAAATACAATACATCCAACGGGAATCAATGAAACATTATAGGTATTTTGAGTCAATAATTACACTTTAAATAAATAACTAACACGTTTCAATTACTATTGTAATTAAAAAGGTGTCAATTACGTAATTGGAGTGTAATTATTCGATCTAATTACGCATGTTATTGGTTCCCGTTGGATATATTGTATTCTAGAGAATCAGGCAGTTCCGACGGAACGGCTTAACATGGGAATTGAGTGGTTAAAGCCTGATTTACAACCAAAAACAAAACTAATTGCAAAATGGCGAGTGATATAATTCTAACGGACTTTTTTAAAATGCTGAATCGAATGAAGGCCATATTACACGAGCGTTTTTCAAGCTTTTTTTCTGCTGGAAGTTGAAGAGAACAAATCAGCTTTTTTCCAAGGGACTGAAAATAAATAAGGTGACAATGCGGTTGTCGATGAACCAAGATGAATAATAAGGTGACTAATGACTAAATGAATAATAAGGTGACAATGCGGTTGTCGATGGAGATGTGAATTGAAACCTTTCAAGGTTTATCTTCCAGCATTTTTACCCACACAAAATGGCGTCCGAGAAAACTAGAAGTGTTCTAAATCTGTCTGAAAGCCATATAACATGAGCGTTTTTCCAGTTTTTTTTTTTTTTTTTTTGGCTTGAAGTTGAAGAGGACGAATCAGCTTTTTTTAGGCCTCTGGCAGATTTAGAACACGTTCCAATTGTTTGGCGCCATTTTGTGTTAAAAAAAAACAGACAGTAGACCTACGGTTCTACAGTCAGATCATGTAATAATGATTAATTTTACGCCATTCAACTCCGAAGCGTAACAACGAACATTTCATCTTAACATCAAATACAAACAAACACAACCCCCTGGTTTCCTAACACTCGAAGGTGCGATATTTTCTCCGTAATGCTTTTTTATGTCGTGACAGGGAAAAAATTAACCCATCCTGTTAATCATTATTAAATTATAAAAATTCTGGAAGATAAAGCTTGAAAGGTTTCAATTCATATCTCCATTGACAACAGCTTTGTCACTTTCTATTCTATTATTTCTATTCGGTAGAAAGCTAATTTGTTATCCAACTTCCAGCCGAAAAAAAGCTGGAAAAACGCTTGTGTGATATAGCCTTAAGAACAACCCCCGGTAAGTAGTCATTATTTGAAAAGGCATGAGAGGTTTTATGTAGCTAAACAGTGTCAATGTTGACACTGAAAGGGTAATATAATATCCATTTCCACGTATTTTCAACTCTGAATCGAATGAGACCAACCGTGGACCAATAGTTTCTGTGCTATTCCGCACCGCTTGTGGTGTTCCTGAATTTCGGTAGAATTTTACGATTCTAGTATCTTTGTTCATACGATTTGCGGCATAACAACAGTTATTGGTCCACTCGATCTAGTTTGAGCAACCCAAATTTTCCAGTCCCATCACCACCAAAATCCTTTTTGTGAGCGAAAGGGAGTTATTGGATCCGCCATTCTATAGGTGATCCTAACGAAATATCAACCCAAGTTTCAAAAATGAAGCTAATGTTATCGGTTTTTGTTAAAAATTGTCATTGCTTCTAGAATATCTACAACACAGCCCTATAATAGCTTGACCTGTAGTGAAGATGGCAGCCCTCTAGCTGATCCCTAAGCTAGTCCACGCTTCATCAATGCCATTTCAAGCTAGATGAAGACAAAATAAGGAAAAGGGCGACAAAAAAGTCCAGAACTTGGCTCTTGTTTACCCCAATTTATTAGAATTAAACTACAGTTCCAATAATCGTCGGAGGCTCTATTTTGAGCACCCTGTTGTTTGTGTTCCTTAACCGTCTTTTCAACAACAAAGACCGTATTTTTTTTAAATTTTTATTGCATTCACCATTATAACACTAATTAAAATGGACTGAAAGTAATACTATTGGTAATCGTAATAACACAAAAATAACAGATAACAAATCATGCTCTTTGAGTAAATGTATGGAACAACAATGTTTTTCATTTCGTATCAAGCTTAAGGAATCAATCAATGATTGAGAAGACCGATGAACGAGTATTGGCTGGTGCCTGCTTCAATAGCGAGGCTGATCCACATTGTGTGATGTGCTTATCACATCCTGGTAAAAGCTATTGTCAGCCTACTTAACTGCTCTGAGCTCAAAATTAGTGCTCGCATCTTCCAAAGTCTCTTGACCAGAGCTTCACTTTTTATCAGTTTCAGTGTTGTAAATATCCAGGAACGCGCAGGAACTGGACGTTCCTACGCATTCCATCGGAGCACCAGAGTTGGACAAACGCCATTTTTATTGAAATTTATTTCAGTTGGTAATATTGGTTTGAAGCGCTAAACCAGAACATTAGAACAGCTTGAATACAATAATATGTGGAATAACAGTGAATAGTCATCAGAGGTGCTACTGATTCTAGTTGGTTCCATCGCATTCCAGACGTTCGAACTGTCCCATTAGTACGGTTACTGAGCGATTCATACAATACAGTTATTATGAACGAAAACAATATCGTATTCAGAGATGGCGTGCCCAACTCTGTTCTGCTACCACCATGGAAGTGCTGCAATCTCCACCTTCAAACCCTAAGCCTTACCTGAGGCCCCATTAGGTACTTTTATAGTTAACTTACCTACTTACAGGTCAGGTAGCTTAGCTACTTGGCAGCGTTAGAGTAAGTACATGAAATGGAGCTGATAATTCTCAGTACAACTGATGAAACCAGGGTCCAAGTACCTTCATACAGCCACTACAGATATCAACCAGGTATTTATCATTACCTAGGCCACACACGGCAGGTAAGTAGGCTGACCAGAGTCTCTACGATGTGTAATCAGTCACGCTGCAGTAGCAGTTTCATATTTTGCAAAAGCTTTTGGATTAATTATCATTTCTTAATTTTCCATTTTCATCAAGTCAAATAAGAAAGCATTATAGAATGACCAATTAATGAGATCATAGCTTTCATGAATCGGATTTGGATAAAGGCAAGAAACGAAAGAACAAAAGCTTTCCTGAGAAAAACAGTGATGTACAAAATAATTTGTATATTTTTTTCCAATTTATTTATAAAAGTTTTTTTTAATCGCTTTCTACACTGTACTGTACATAGAAATAGAAAAATTATGAGTCGCCAACTATGATTATCAACATAATAGCCTCTCCTAAATCACAACCTCTTTTCAAAAAAGTTTTTTCGAAGTTTCTTTTTTTAAATAATTAGGAAGTTACCTATGTTTAACATAACGTTTTCTGACATTCTCCTTTAATTCTAATAGATAGTAGGAAGTCTATTTACAAAAGAACTAACATTAAACGAAATACGACATCGATCAAAGTGCGCCAGAGCAGTCGTCTGTTTTTTTCTTTAAGAACGCCTTTCAATAAACATGATTATAGTAATCAGGAAATAATTGTCCATTCAATAAAGAGGGATTACACTTGAGAAAACGAACATATCTCGAATTAAAACAGAGAATGAACTAAGTCAGTCTTATAATAACCGTGGAGGGGTGAGGGAAACTGACAGCAGCAAAACGGATACACAGGATGACCACTACTGCAACAAACGCTAGTTGCAACGGCCTGTACGAATTAACAGGGATTTCACCAGCTTAGCCGATTCTGCAATCGTGCATCAGCGCTGGTTGTGGTCCATTCCAACCTAGAGGAAAGCAAGAATTGATTACAACAAGGGTAAAGGTAATTAGTATAGAAAATGAAAGTAGTGGCGAGAGAATTCGGCGATGGAAGAAGTTGAGAACGGGAGTGTCTCGGGAATGAGAGTTTTTGCACAGTGCGCGTGTATAGCAGAAGAATCCAACTAAAAAGACACTCTCAACGCTATTGGTAGCACTTCAGATACGGCAGTGGAGGCCATGGAAAGCCATATCACATGAGCATTTTTCCAGCTTTTTCTCATTCTTGAACACGAAGTTGAAGAAGGACACTTTTTCAGCTTTTCCCCAAGGTCAACTTCAATCCTCCCATATAAGGTGCGCATTCAGGCGGAGAATTTTCAAGCTCACAGGAAGATTTAGAACACGATCTAATATTTCTCTAACGCCATTTGGTGCAAGAAGAAAGCTGAAACACAAACACTCAAACTTGAAGTGACGTTAGAGTTCCGAAGATTACATTTTTTATTCCTCTTCAACTTCATGTTCTTTTTCTTCAAAAAAAGCAGAAAAAGCTCGTGTGTACGCCTTTAGACCCTTTTTTCCACAACACCATCCGCACCTTCTGCTATTTAACTAATGGATGGATGTATGTTTTTCTTTGTTGAAGATGGAAGGCATCAATGGAGAAGGGCTATGCATAAATCGCACTATGTGAATCAATCATTCCCGAGACACAAAGAAAACTGAGTCACACTGCCAGATCGTGTGCTTCCTGGAGATACCTCCTGGTCTAATAAATAATAATAAAGTTTAAATACATTTAAAAATTGACGAGTGACTATAAAATTCAACTTCTAATACGATGAGAAAGATTCAGTAAAAAGTGTTCCAATGGTGCTTTGAGATCCTCAGGAAACTCCATAAGGTAGTTAGTAAAAAAGTTAAGTCTTCAAAAATCAACATGGACACGATAATGTGGACTGAACAGAAGGAATTACTCACAGCTGATCTTGGTGCATCAATTTTGCACAGGATCTCTGTTATATGAACAGAGGTAAAAATCATTGCTACTCGTCCATATCATCATCACTGTATACAAGTGGAATGTCCTCAACGTTACCTATGTATATGCGTTATTGAGTACTTATACAGGGAACCCAGTCGTCGAAGTTACGTAAAGCAACTATCCCATATACTGGAAACTTAGTGTGTCCTCAAAGACACCTACCTATTGGTAGCATCATGGAAACTGTTCTGTTCTAAATTATGTGATGTGTGGATACTATAAATTGCAGGGGCTGTACAGTACACCTATCTTCAGAGTCATTGAACTTCTTGCAGTTCAGAGTAGCGAGTCGGGATTTCAAATAAGACTAGGGGGAACACAATCAGACGCTAACTCATAAGTGGAATGGGCTACTTGAGGAGATTTTTTTAAATTTTTTTCTGGGAAGCTTTCCTCCTGAAAGTTACAAAAACGCGACTTTATCGCCGAAAATGCGACTCCAGTAATTTAGAAAAATCATGAAAAGTTCGGGAGTTTGAATCTGGTTGGGGGGTGACCTCGTCTGGCGGGAGCGTGTCGTCACTCCGCAGGAAAGCTCCTCGGCCAATCACAAGCGAGGATAGAGCGCGGTGAGGTAGCGTCGATCGAACGACCGACGCACTGGTTATATCGCCGTAAGGTTGTGTTGACATTCATTCGTGTTTTCGTTGGGCTATCATTTTGTTTGGTCTATTTGGATCGTGCTGTTCAGCCCAAACACAAAATTAGTTGAGAGTAAAGTGCAAGGAATATGAAGAAGTGCATTGTCCCTCGTTGCTTGAGCTCGGACCGCTCGGGGCAAGTTATGATTCCGGTACCGCAACACCGACGAAAGGAGTGGATGGATGCCGTGATGAACCATAGTCAATACGGACGCAATCATCGTCTTTATTGTTGTGAAAATCATTTCGAGGTAAGTGTCAAATTATGTAGATGTGCGCTTTGTAATGTGGTTTGTAAAATCACGTTTGTAAAAACGTCACTACTCACATAGGCTCGAGGCACTAGCAGGAGTATTTCGCGATATTAACGCCATCTACGATGACGTCACACTGTAGAAACACGAGCGTTCCGGAATGGCGGCTCTTCCGGTTTTTATTCAACTTGCCTCATTTGAACTAATCTCCTAGACGATAGAGTAAACGTATATTCGTGGTGAAAATTGGGCAGTGAATGTTTTTAGGGTCCCCGAATCCAAATCCGTGGTCAAAAGTGGGAAATTCCAACCTCCTCAAGTAGCCCATTGCACAATACGGGCATGGTTGTCTTCCAGGTCGTTAACGCTGGAATTCTAGGCAGAAAATGAGCCAGGAATTTGAATTTCCCCATGAAATGATGTCTTAGGTAAAATGCAGAGAGAAGGAGAATAGTTAATTTAAATCCTGCTTATAATTTTACTGAAAATATGAAATACATGCCGTCATTTTATCATTTTCTTCAAGTCATTCTAGCATTTATATTTCTATTTATTTTATTATTTTAGTTATATATTTATATTTGACAACATTGAAAAGCCCATTTGGAAGCTTCCCTCCGCCTCCTAGAGCCAACAGCCAATTCACCTTTAATTTTATTTCTGATCGGGTTTGGACTGATGTGCTAAGCTCCCTAGCAAGAAAGGCCTGATATGGACTAACAACTAACTTTGTAGGCCCACCTATCGCTGCGTCTGTATGCTAATTATGTAGGCACCTAAGTAATGTAAATCACAAGTTGGTACCCTTGTTTAATTGGAACCAAGTATTTAATCTATGTACAAATTTCAATCTAATCAATGAATGCTGTAAAGCGAACATATACCTAGAGGTAAGCAGTCCTACTCGTAGTAAGTCAATATTTTTTCAAACATTATTATCCACAACTAGATAAATTGCAAGCATGCTAGGCACCTAAATTTATTGGGATAAAAACTGTATTTAGTGACTACAACCAGGTTCGTAATACATAATTGAGGTAGGTAAAGAGAATATTGTAACCCAAACTGAACAGCAGTGCACTACCTACCTGCATCACTCAGCATCCGTGCGTTGTTTCAGCTTTCTTCGTATGATCAAGGACTAGAAACACTTTTCTGTTCGAACTTCAATATTGAGGGAAGCAGAATCCCATAGGAATGGTTTCAAGGTATATTTCCAAATTGTTTAACAAGAGTATTGAACTGAAGATTGATTTACTGATGCTTTGGGAACACATCATATTATGTGCTCAATCTTTTGTATGGCATAAAATAGATTCTAGAACCCCAAACTTGATCATATTAATAGGAATGTTTTGTATTTTGTTTGCCATCATCACGCACGGTGTAATGTATAGAGGGGCCCTTTGGATTCGTGCTCTGATTCATCTCATGTTTGTAGATGTATGTGTGGATGTTACTAATGCAGAAGGCAGCCTTCTTTTATTGTGCTGAGTTCGCCCAAGCCTCATCCTTGGCAAATAAATGTAGCTTGGAAGCGTTAGAAATGAACAAGCTGACTAGTTCACAGCCTGGTCTCTAGAGCGCACAGATAACCCCCTGTAGTTAAGTTTATTAGACCCCTACGGACGCCTGGAGATGTTCGACAAACATGTAGTTCCTCTAGGAGAGATTTTGTAGTCTTTTTAAGAAAATATTCCTGTAAATGCCAAAACATTCACAGAGATTTGCAATTGCCGCGCGCGCATAGTTCAGGATTCCCTCCATAGAGTTCTCCACCTGCACTCCTAACCCTTTGCAGCTATTCGTTCCCAGCAACTAGTTTCGTATTTCCAAAATAGTACGGATCCATACACGTAAATGTTATGAACTCGAACTACAACATTGGTTTCCATCCATACCAACTTGGTCTATTGGTTATGATTATGAAACTCCACTATTGGTTCAATTCTGCAGCTGCTTGCTTTTTGCTTTCACTGCTGTAATCTGTTGTTTGTGTGAACAACTACTAGTGTTTGGCACATAATTAGTGCCTACATAGGGCTTTACCTGGAACAACTTTAAGGGCCGTAACTACAGACAGAAAACTAACACACTAATGTATAGGTACTGTGAATCCACCCCTTCCATTCTGTAGATTTCCATCCCCTACTCCAAACAACCCTTCACTTCCAGATCTACAGCAGTCACTCCACTACAAATTGCTTTGGAGTGACGAACTTTCAAATCGTACATATGTGTCAATTCTTTATTTCTTCTGTACATAGGAATTCATTTCTGCTTCCCAATCCGTGCAATTTACAACTACATTTAGTAATGGATTGATGGGGTTTGTTTTTCTTTGAAGAAGATGCGAGCCCAGCGAGTAACCAGGTCACTGATCTATGCAGATGCTATGCATAAAATCGTCAAAAAACAGTGCCCTGAAAATCCCTACCTCGCTCAGAAAAGCAAGGACTCCGTAATCCTAGCTGGCGTGAACGATTCGTATTTTGAACAGGGTGAATAATGAAGTTTCATAAGCGATAGCCAGACGTTCTAAATGCCACAGAGCTGTACTGAACACCAAATGACAAGAGAAGAGGCTTGGAATTTTAATATGACTTTTGCCAGATCCGAAAAATGTCCAGTTCCGGGGCCCATTCCATTTTCTCACATCACATAAGTACTTTGAATAACAGGAATCAGACACCTACCAGAGTTAGGTACGACCACCCACCTCCAACAATAAGTTTGAAAATGGACAACAACTGATCAATTTTTTAGCAAAAAAAAAGAGAGAGAAACCGGAGTTAAAGAGAAATCGTTGTCTATTTCCACGAAAATAATGAGTTACAAAGTTAAATCGATTTTGACGGTTAGGCCATCATCAGTAACAAACAAGAACGAAGAAGTTCTTGTTTGTTACTGATGATGGCCTAACAGTCGAAATCAATTCAACTTTGAAACTCATTATTTTCGTGGAAATAGACAACGATTTCTCTTTAAGGGTGCGCGGGACGATGGGCTTGGGGAGCACCTGAACCATGCCCTAACGCAGCTCAAAATCCTATTTATTATTTTTCACGTTCGAGATTTTGAAAATTCATTGATTTACGTATGTATTACAACAATAATTACATACTTTATGATGTGAATTATAATTTTAAGTCCATTCCATCCAGAGAAAATTGGAAGAAACTGGTGAAAACCAGGTTTTTCACTAGTTTCTTCCAGTTTTCTCTGGCTCGAATAAACTCAAAATTATGATACACATCGTAAAGTATGTAATTATTATTGTAATATCATACGTAAATCGATGAATTTTCAAAATCACAAACGTGAAAAATAATAAATAGGATTTTGAGTTGCGTTGGGGCATGGTTCAGGTGCTCCCCAAGCCCATCGTCCCGCGCACCCTTAACTCCGGTTTCTCTTTTTATTGAAATGGGTTTCCACAACTTCGTCGCGAGTGATTTAGTTCGTAATTTTTTAGCATCAAACCACCTCCAAATAGCGGTATAATGTAGTTGATTGAGATTCAGTGTTCCCCAGAATGATGAATTTCCCACTATGGAAAGGGAGACGTTGTTGCGGCCAGGAAATTGTTAGTAAATTAAGGTACTTCGAGGGGGTTCGAACCTTAACGAGATAGGAAAATCTGAAGGATTCCAATGTGTGTCAACTCTTAACCACCACAGCCATCGAAGACCGATTGTCTCTCTCCTTCCTACTGAGATGTTGAGCTTTCGTTCACAACGTTTCCCAGGGGCTAATAGAGAGTTCCTAGTAGATCCGATTGCTTGGAAATAGCGTGGTATCGT